>OY282451.1:52844714-52931023 GCA_958295655.1 Palloptera scutellata
TACAAATTTTCAATTATCCAAAGCATCTTTGCCTTTCTTATTAGTATTCGGGACATTTTTAACAAAAATTGCATGCCATTATGCAAGAGGAGCGCAGTCAAGGTGTTTGCAGAGTGGGAGTAAAAGGAACCTTGCCTCAGACATCAAAGTTGTAGGAGTTCAAAATAGTACTTATTACCTCTTTCTATAAAAAATTATATAAATATGCCTTCGGTGTCATGTTCGCTTTTATAAAATCATCGATTCATTGTTGGCAGAAATCAACTAATTTCTTATTTGTTGTTCTGTGTTATTACTATCTAATGTACGAGTACATACTTTCTTAGATAGTTTTTTTTTGCAGGGAAAACTCTACGGTTGCATTATTGCATCTTCGTTAGTAATATGTACCATATACTAAAGAAAAATTTACAGGGAACGCAGATGTGTTTGAGTTGAGGGTGAAACTTTGTAAGTGAAATTAAAAAGTAGCTACATTTTACATACTTATATAGTTACATACATATATACATATATTTCGCTCAGAGTGATACGACAATACTATATTTCTTAAAGCTAAATGACTTGAGACTAACTACTGAAAATGATTTCATGGTATTACTTATTTTACTTATGTCGATAAATTTTTAAGCTACATGACAAACTTCAAATTATTTGTTCCAATAAACAACTCTTGATTCCGCTAGTATACCGATACTTTAAATACTTTAAATTTCAATGCTCTCAAAAGAAAAGTTCGGGCGCTGCCGAATTTTATATACCCTAAAAACCCTCTGAAATAAATTACCTTTTTACATTCAACAATGAGTTAAATTTTTATGGTTTTTGCGTAAAATTTGTTTCTTTTGGGAATGGTTATTGCCCAATGATGATCAGTTTCGCATTAGTAACTTTTGAAGTTCTGTGTATACCACATTTCGTTTGATACCGCCCTTTAAATATTTCACTTATATTGGAATTAGGCTTTTGTCAATGTTGACAATTTTCAGAACCGTTGTTGAAGAGACTGTTTCAATGATGTGTAACAAGTTTTGTCAATTCGCTTTAGAATTTCCTTAAATATCATTTATCATTCTTTAAACATGTCGCTTATATGGGAGCTACCACGACCCTTCGACCAATTTTTCTCATTTCCTAACTTAACCGTTACCGGATAATAACAAATGTCTGTGCTAAATTCAGTTGAGATTGCTTTACTCGAGTTATCGTGTCTATAGACATAAAACATATATGTACATATAAAATTTTGAAGCTGTTTTGGAACTGTGTATAACAAATTTGGTTGTATTTACTAGTTACTTTGAAAAGCTCGGCATAGGGTCTCAATGGGCTGTTGTGCCATTAGAAAAAGAAAAGACGAAGTTCCGTTGATTATTATTGGCCAATGTTGACAATTTTTAGTAAAGTTGTTTAAGAAGCTATGCATTTAAATGATATGTATCGAGTTTTGTTCAATTGGCTTTAGAATTTTCTTCAATATCATTTAACATTCTTTGAACGTTTCCTTGTATGGACGGTACCTCGCCTCCTTGTCCGATTTTAACCATTTCAAAACTTTTCTTCTTCCTGACAATAACAAATGTTTGAACTAAGTTGGATGGCAGGTGGTTTGACAGACGGACAAAACTTAATCGACTCCGCTATGAACCCTGATCATTTATGAACATGTTCATATCTACGATGGGTAATTCTGGGCGTTACAAACAACCGTTACTCGATTAAAACCAATATAGCATTTATTCAGAGTGTGTAGGGTATAGACATATGTTCTCGTGAGAATATTCGGAAAAATCTGACATAAATCTACCCTTGTTCACTATGGACCCTAAGGGACTATATGTGAGGCTGTTGCCGCCACTATAACCTACCCTAAATCCACTCTATATCGTATACTTGCAGATATGATTCTTAAACAATTAATGTAACTGCATGAGATATTTTCATTGGATTGACTTTAGCTAAGAAAAATAGATGGGTAGCTCTCAATGGTTTTGAACAAAGTGCTGAACAATGAACTGTGAATATTAATGCGAAAAACTCGGCCTAGTCCCTACATGGGCTGTTATGCCATTAAAAGAAGAAGAGAAAGAGAATATTAATGATGATAAGTTAGTTACTGATTTGGTCTAACTAACAAGTTAGGACTTACATACAAAACGATTTCCCCAAAAATTAGTTTACTTTGCAGACTCTTCCTTGGAGAAACCTCTATTGAGACCTCTATTCTAAGAATCGTAGGGAAAGAAACTATGCCAGAAGAATAACGATGTGAAAACATCGTTTTAAAAGCTTGAGCTGTTGAAACGAACTAATTAAAAGTGTCTCCAACATTTTATATACAGGGTGTCCCAGAGTAACAGATTTCCTGTGATTTTAATTTTTTCCTTTTGGCTTTTTTTATTTGTCATAAATGAAAATGTATGTATTTGAATATAGCAAATCAGAGAGCGCTTTGGGAGCTAAATTATTTAAGTTTCAAACAAAATTGTTATCAAATAAACCGGTTAGCAAATAAAAAATTATTAATCAGATTGAACACACAGCAAATAAAAAATAAAAAAAACAACGCGTCACAATGGAAAAGGCCGCGGGAGCTCAGGCCGAAGTCGCACACTTACATATTTGCTTCACCCGCAATAACTTTGAAAATATTAAGTTTGGAAAAAAAAATGCCACAAAGAAAAAATGACTTATAATTTCGCAAGGCAATCTTGATGGGTCACTATGGACTACTCTGTATATAAAATTATATAGGGATCCGGTAATGTGTAGTTGGACCCAAAAAAACTGTTTTTATCTCTCGTTTTTCTAAGGATAAGTACTAGAATCGATGACCCCTTTAATTTAGTAGCCAAGATATTTATCTCACCTAAGTAAACAACTACTCCTCTACCAGTGTCTACATTTTCGACCTTGTTTTTACTGTTAAGCTTCCCAAGGGCGGACTAATATAAGAAGAATAGTTTAAAAATTCGCTAAAAATTAACTTTATATCGGTTTCAATTCTAATCTTTTCTTCTTAAGAAATGATTAAGTAGTACTTATTTCTATTAATTAATTAAATTGTAGTTGATTCAAAAACAAAAAAAAAAAAAAAAAAACTGAAAAACTTGAAAGAAACCTAAAGCAATGAAATCAGTTTTCTTGTTTGTTTAGTAATTTTTTATAAATATTTTTGATACAGATTGATGAATCGCTTTTTTGTAATTTATTAGAGAATTGCTTTAAAGAACAAAGAGAATACATTAATTTCATCAAGTAAACACAATATGTAGAAAAAATTTAAATGAACATAGTCCCCTTTTTTGTGTTGAAGATCAGCTCAAGCGTGTAGGCAAAATTTATGAGGCTGACAAATGATGTCCCAAAGATATTCTGACAAAATTTATTAAGATATTCAATGGAAAATATTTGATTAAATTTTGAGAAGAATAGGAATAGCATTTTGTTTCAGTTATTTTCTTGAAAAGTTTATGTTAATTGATAAACCTTTTTGTTTTCGTCAACGCTTTGCTCAACATGCGTAATATTTATGTAATTACACAAGAAAGAAATAATAAAAGTAACATTGAAAGTCGAATAGATAATATAAAGTAACATACATAAGTGAACATTCAATAAACATTCACTGATTCCATACATACATACTTATACATATCTACTATGTATATAATATGCGTCCAAGGAAAACATCAAAAATTTGTCAATAAGTTTTTTCTCAATTGACTTAAAAAAGTTCTAAATCATATAATTTTACAACAGAGCGGACGCCCACATCTGATCAAAACTCGGCACCCTGGTGATGGTCTAGTAACAGTATGATGGACTTATAAATCTGTGGTGTCGGGTTTGATCCCCAGCAAGGATATAGACTGTTGCCTTACTTTCCTAACGAACATTAAGTTTGGGATTTAAATGTTGATTGATAGTAAACAATTTTATGAAAATAGGTTCCTTTAAAGTAGATAACAACCCTAATATTAAAATATGTACAGGATGCGCCAAATTTTATGTCGGTATGTAAACATTGAATAATTTTAACATTTATCAACAGATTGACTTGAGTAAACATGTTTTTCAGTACAATTTTTAAATAGTGACGCTGTTCAGTTGTATTAACTCAACGTGCATATTGTCGAAAATTTCGTGGCCAACAAGCGCCTTCTAAGAACACTATTCGTAGTTTGGTGTCGAATTTCGTTGAGAACGGGACAGTGGGAGATCGACGATAAGCCGTTCACCAACGACCAAGACGTTCTAATGAACTGTTTGAAGCGGTAAAGAAAGTGTTGCCGAGAATCCACATGTGTCGTATCATCACCACGCTCAGCATTTTGGCTTTAGTGAAACCACCTTGCGGCGCATTTTGTTTACGTATAAAGTGCAATTGAATCAAAGAATATTGCCGACAGACCGTCCACGTCGCTGGTAATACGGCCAAACAGCCGCTCGAATGGTTGACACTGAATCTGATTTTTGGAAGGAAAATTTGATGACCGACAAGGCCCATTTCACACTCTCTGGAGCAGGTAACAAGCAAAATTTATTCAATTGGGGAACGGAGAAACTATACGAAATCCATGAAACACCATTTCATGATCAAAAAGTGAGAGCTTGGGCCGTCGTTTTGCGCCAAACCATCATTGGACCATTTTTCTTCAGTTAAGGCGAAATAGTCGATGGGAATCGATATCGGTGGATGTTGGCTCATTCTGTCTGGCCACAAATGTGTGAAACAGGTCTGGACGGTTACTGGTTTCAATAAGACGGTGGGTGCGCCTTACCACTCTATAAGTCAAACAATGAAGTTTCTGCAATGAAAATTTTCAGGTCGTGTGGTGTCAAAAAATGTCGGTATTGACTGGCCACTCAGATCTCCAGATTTGACGCCTCCGGACTTCTTGTTGTGGGGTTATTTGAAAAGCTAAGTGTACGCCAGTAAGCCTCAGACCATTGACGAGCTCAAGGCAGATATTCGTGCCGAAATCATCGCTAAATCATCATATGGAAATTGGTTTTTTACAATAAGTAGTTATACAATATACACAGACCGTCATAAAAGTTGGCGCACCCTGTATAGTTATCAGTGAAATCTTTGAGCACTGACTTCAAGTTCAATCTCTATAAAATCGGCAGGAGTTCAGTAACTATTCGTAAAGTGGAATTTAATTCCATTGCGTTATTATGTACATAAGTATCTCAAAAGTTTCCTTCATTCTCCTTTTACCTTTGTTGTTGTTATAATTTAGAAACTTACCTCTTCTTAACCACAGCAATTATTGTCGTAAAATGATGGCCATTTGTATGACGTATTGACCTGTAATAGTTTAAATAGAATACAATTATTATACATTACAGTAATATTTTACTTTTGCCTTTGTATTTGAGACTATAATTAATTTTAATAAATATTTACATTTTTCCTTCATCGCTGGCAACTTTTACATATTCATACTGTCAGTTAGACAATTTTCACCTCCCCTCCCCACCCTTCTCTCATCACTCTCACTCACCTGGAAATGTATTCAGCATCCAAGTGCTTTGATGAGCGTGCATCAATTATAATTAAATGATAAAACTCTGCAGTGGCGCCGGTATTCGATAACGTTTCAAGAGCGCCCTCTTTTGTTCGCGCCACAGTAACATCCAATTGCTGCCGATGACAGGCCTCTGTTAACACTTCGCAAATATTGTCTGTTTTATGAAAAACTAGTAAAGCCTGTGCATGTGTGTGCGGTAACAATAAATGCGGGGAAGAGAAGAAGAAAGAAAGAAAATTAAATTGAAGAAAAAAAGAGAAAAGAAAAAGGAAACGGAAGCATTAAAATAAAAATGGAAAACATTTAAATTACAAGAAGTAAATTGCGAGAAAACTTCGTAAGATGACATCACTAATGTTATTCATTACAATAAAACTGTGAACAGCGCATTACGCTTACCTTAAGCTGAGGATTCGGTGGTAATACGTTTGGGAATTTCACGTCCATGAGAATTTTCTGCAAGAAGAATAAAAAACACACAGATATCAACCAAGAGGGTAAGACAATAATAAATAAATTTAAGAATGTATGTAAGGAAAAAATAAAACAAAGAGCAAAAAACCAAAACAAAAGTTACTTGAAATTGAATTTAGTATCATGGAAAATCCATTTAGTGCCTTTTCATTAGTTTAAATTTCACACATTTGGAAAAGTCGAATCTGCGTAGGTCGGAGGAGCTTAGGGCACAGTCGCAAGGGGAACCTACGCAGCCCATTCTGCCCACATACATATGTATGTACGTGTGTACACAGTGCTGGTATTTTGTGTACACTTCACAACTTTGCATTGGATCATAAACGTGGCGAGAAAAAAAAATGGCGCAATATTCTCTGGAGCGATGAAACAAAAATAAATTAGTTTGGTAACGATGCGGAAAGAAAAGTTCGTCGGCCGAAAGGCAAAGAATTCGACGTCCGGTTCACAAAAAAAAACAGCGAAGCACGGAGGTGGCAGCTTAATGGTTTGGGGCTGTTTTTCTTGGCAAGGTATTAGTCCGACACATCAAATTAATGGCGTTATGGATAGATTCGTGTATAAGGATTTGTTGGAAATAGTAATGTTACCATATGCCGAGGATAATATGCCGCTTTTGTGGAAATTTCAGCAGGACAATGATCCTAAACATTCATCGCGAGATGTCAAAGCATGTTGCCAAGAGCATAATGCAGACGTCCTTGAGTGGCCAAGTCAATCCCCAGATCTAAATCCTATTGAGAACCTCTGGGGAGAACTTAAACGCCAAAACAAAACGCAGTTATGGGAAATATTCAAAAAATTTGGTACAACATTCCTGCAGAAACTTGTCAGAAGTTGATATCGTCAATGCCCAGAAGGATCGAAAAAGCCATCAAGAATAATGGTGGATATTCTGGGTATTAATGCGTTCTTACTAATTCAGTAAAATACGGGGTCATAACTAGCAAAATTTCAATATTTATTCCTAAGTTTTTTGAGCACACCTATTATTCTGTCCAATCGAAAATCTGTGTATTTTATGAATTAACCAAAATTCAAGTTATTTTGTAGAGTTTTTAAAACCTTTTATGTTTTGTTATGATGCTGAAGTATGTTTATGTTGAAAACTAATTTATTTTTTGAAGGATAATACAAAATATATGAAAGCCAAGCTTTTTTGAAAAAAAATATGTTTACACCTATTATTTTGTCCAGGTGTGTAAGTACTGTGCCTTGATTTACATAAGTATGTATGTGCATGGGTAACACAACCGTAGACAGAATCAACCTTTTAAGAGTGGTTTTGAAGTTTAAAAAATTTATATATTTCGTTATATGAGAAACATGGGCATACGCAGATCTCCGTGAGATCTCAAAACATTTTAATATTTAGTTAATTCGAAAAATGTCATGAAAAATCAACAGACCTATAAAAATTTTTTTTTTTTATAACTTTTATATAAAACTTTTTGCAATTTTATATAAATTCAATACATGCAATTATTAAATGATGTCACCGCATTTTTCTTCATCAATTAAATTATAGCATTTTTTCGAAAACTTCAGCTTTTAGAAAAAAAAAAATTATATAAATTCGTGACACGATTAGTGCTACAAATTACATAATCAGTTTTCTTCTAATTGCAATATGATTGTAGGTTTTCCAGTATATAATTAGAAATAAAAATTTTACATAAATTTTAACTTACTTTTAATGGCACAACAGCCCATGGAGGGCCTAGGCCGAGCTTTTCTTATACACTCATGTTGTGCGTGTTATATTTGTACATGCATCGAAGGGACCTACAGCCGAATCAGAACGGCGAAGTGAAAAGCTTTTCATAGCAATTTTTACTCTTGTAGGTTTGCCATTGCCAAGAGGTGGTGCCGTGTAGAAAAATTATTTTTTTTACTTTTTTTTTTTTATTTTGCCTGTGCCAAGTTCGAACCCCGGACACTCTGCGTAGCGGTCCAACGTATTACCGCTACGCCACAGCGACTACAATTTTAACTTAATTCGCGCTTTTTCGTTACAATATGATTTTGGTAGCCACAAATCTGGCAACACAAGTCCGATTATGGCAGTTGTGTAATTCGTCGCCTAGTGTAACAAGTTACATTGATTTGAAAATTACAGAAATATCTAAAGAAATACGCTTTCTGATGCTTAATTACTATAGAAAAGGTAAAACCGCTGAAAAAACATGCCGAAAAATGTGTTCTGTTTATGGTGAGGATGCTGTGAGTGAACGCCGGACCCAGGAGTGTTTTGCTGGATTTCGTTCCGGAAATTTCGATATCAAAGGTTCGCCTCGCTCTGGTCGGCCAGATACTGGAAAGCCGGTGAAATTTTGCTACTAAACATCAACAACATGACGGTTTGGAATCATTTAGAGAGAGCAGGTTACGCAAAGATGATCGATGTTTGGGTACCACATGAATTAACGAAAAGAAATTTGATTGACCAAATTACCATCAGTGAAACGCTGCTGAAACGCAACTAAATCGAACCAATTTTGAAGCAAATCATTACGAGCGATGTAAAGAGGATTGCATATGAGAATATCCAACGCAAGCGATCGTGGTAAAGGCGCAGTGACCCTTCAAAATCGCCTTTAACGACTGGATTGACGGCGAACAAGGTTTCAATGAGTGTTTGGTTGAATTGGAAAGGAATTTCTCTATTACGAGCTGCTCCAGCCTCTGCAACGGTTCATTCGGTTGTCTACTGCACTCAACTCGACCGCTTGAACGAAGCAATGAAGGAAAAGCGATCAGAATTGGCCAACAGGAATGGTGTTGTGTTTCATCATGACAATGCCAGGTCGCACACTTCTTTATGGGGTCTGTGGTGGGCAAATCGAGTGGTGTTCGAGCTTCGCCTTTTCTACGCTGTGCGTGCGATTTGCTGCGCAATTTTATTTTACGATTCTGTATTATGGTCGGGGAAGTGAAAAAATTGTGACTGACTGATTAGTGAAATTCAAGTTAATAATTATGACTAAAAAGTAAAATTAAAATTAAAAAAAAAAAATTTACGGAACTTGGTTGGGAAGTTTTAATACATCCACCATAAAGCAGAGGCGTTACATCATCTGACTATCATTTGTTTCGATCTCTGCGAATCTCTCTTAATGGTAAACAATTTACCGACCGAGGAGCCGTTGAAAATCACTTTACCAAGTTTTTCGCCGATAAACAAATTAAATTCTAAACCGATGGAATTATGAAGCTACCTGAAATATGACAAAAGGCCATTGATAACAGTGGCTAATACATACTTGATTAAAATTGATTTTCAATAAAGACAATAAAGAAAAGTACCAAAAAAAACACGAATACATTTTATATGACCCAATATTAAAAAGTTGCAATGAAAATGAGAGAGTATAAGAGTTTTTGGGGTCTGCCCTTCCTGCCCGAGTTCCTATGATGAGAAGTAAAAATATACCAGTGACATTTTCTAAAATGTCTGAATAATATGTCCTTCACGTCAGGGGAGTACCTAACTTGTTTGAAAAAGTAGCTAATTTTTCAGCATAATATCGTAATTTACAAAATACTGTTGTTATTTTTTTAAAAATTTTCTTGTAATTTATTTTGGAATTTCAATTTATATTAGTTTAAGAATTTAATGGTTTCAGATTTCACTTAAGAAACACAATTTAATTGTGTTCTCTCGCTCTATTGTTCCATTAAAAATTCACGAAGGAGCGAGAAAGCCTTGTAGAGGACGAAATAAGAAAAGAACAACGATCAACACAGTTAAATAAAAGTTAAACTTTAACATTAATGTTATCCTCTTTATTATGCCCTGCCGAATTACAAAGCAAACAAATTATGATTAAGCACAAATGAAAGAAGGAAATAAGTAAAATGTTGAAAAGGCGATGGTGTTTGATTCACTCCCACCGGCAATACCTTATAGCAATAAGGGGAAGCTTTAAGGAAATGCACAACAGCAGATGAAACAGGTTCCTGTCACAATTCATGGGGTAGAGAAGCACTGTCTACAACAAAGGACAATGTTGAATCGACCGACCGGGCGACACCCTTACTAACAAAGACGATAAATGTGAATGTGCGTTAATAAGCTTAAAATTTTTATTCAACGACAAAATAATACCAAAATTTCTTCTTTTCTTCTTTTGTTGTGAATAAAAAATATTAAAGTCACTTTCACTTAAACTATATATAAACATTTCTGATTTCTTTTCTTTTTTTTTGTTGCTGTTTAAAAGAGGGTAAATTTTCGCTCTGGAATTAAATTGTGCTAGTCATTCCAGATATAAATTAGGAAACTTTAGTTCTCATGCACTTCCTCTAACATCTTTCTAAAAAAGTGACAGATGCAATAAAAAATAAAAAAAAAGTTCAGATTGCATTCTCTGGAAAATTAAATTATTACAATAAATTATGAAAAATGATTGATACGTGAAACTGGCATCAGAAAAAAGTGAATTTAAATTTTTATTCATAATGATAATTTACTGACTTTTATGAAAAATATAGCATTGCATATGTATTTTATTTCAGACAGATAACAAAATACCCAGTAGTAAAAGTTGTCATGCTGTTATACATCAATAGTTAGCTGCACTTTATTGTTTGAACTAAAGAAAATATTTCTTTATTTTTGAAGCGTCTAGTGTAACGCTTTAACGAGATAAATTTATAAATTGTAAAATTTATTATTTATGAAATGTATACATTGTAATCGCTACCTCTATTCTTCAATCACGTATCACCAAAAGAAGCATAGGAAGAAGTGTACGTACTCGCTGAGCACTAATTTGTATCTGGATTCTTAATTGATTTTATACAATTTAAGCAAAAAAGCTAAATTTCGTCCAAAATATGTAGAGATACATGGTTGAAGAATAGAAGTTGCGCTATCTTGTATATATATAACAAGACTTGTATTTTAGAGTGGATCGCTATACAGTGGACATTTGTAACGCTTTATTTAACAGCACCCTGTCAAATCGTATTTAAAGTCAAAATTGAAAGAAAAAAAACCAGCTGAGCATTCATCAAAAATACCATGAAAATGCCAACAAATCATGATACCCCACTTTTCTCAAATATCACACTTTTCTCAGATGTCACATCATCTTATAAAATTTATTATTGTACCGGATTCGCATTCGGTTCATCAAAATCTGGTGAAAATAACCATGACGCGTATCGTGCAGTGATATTACAAGAAATAGTATATTTGCGCTGTGTGCGAAGTATGCGCCCCACTACCGACTTGGTTGAAATTGTGTGTACCCAGAGGTTTTGAGCCAAAGAGCACATTTTCGGCCTTCAATTATTACTTATACTAAAATTTTTCGCTCCTGGGTAAAATTTTGTAAAGGTGGGCAAAATTGAATTTTTTCTTATACTGGAACGTCAACTACGGACCGACCGATTTTGTTAAAATTATGTGTTCTACAATTTTTTAAGTCCAGGCTTGAAATTGGTTAAATTTAAGTGAAGATGAATATTCTCTTGTTTTGCAGTCCGCTATATGGACTTACCTATTTCGTTGAAATTTTATGTATCAGCGATTTTTACCCAAGGAATCCATTTTTGAGCTTCGATTTCAACTTAAAATTATTCATGAGGGGGTTTCGGAGCAAAAGTTAGTAAAAAATTTAGAAATTGAAAAAATTTAAATTTAAAAATTTCAAGCAAATTTAAAAACTACAGGAGAATACATCTTGTATTTACCCGTTCTTCTTAAAAATTGCTTTTCAGTGAGGGATTACAGTCTCGAATCACTCTATTGTACACATATATATATGTATATAACAACTATAGAACCCCAACTGAAATTTTATTTCTAAAAGCTAGTTTGGTTAGAATTCTATTGAAAGATGATTAAGAGACTAAGAGAGCGGTGGGAACATTTTAACTACTGATTCGTAATAAGCGCATAAAATTCTATGGAAAATCCCCATGATCATAGACCATGAAGGGCAGTGTCGTTGTTGCACGGTGTTGATTAATTAAGTATTCACGTCAAAGCACACACACTATTCATTTCCACAACTGTTGACCAACAGAGCAGAGATTTGTTCAAAATGGTTTTTTGCTCTTCCCACTTTATTTAGTTCATGATTAATCTGTTCATGTTCAGTCACACACTGGGGGTGGACACACACACACGAACACAGAATCTAGGAAAAATATAGCACACATATGCGTGCGTGAATAAAAGAAAATACCATTTTTTTATATGTACTATATGTTTATTCGCGTACTTATTTGTGCTTGGAAAGAAAGTTGTAGAGAATACAATAAAAGAGAAAATTCGTTAAAGGATTTCATTTGTATACTTTCGTTTTCTTATTTATTTTTTGTTGGTTGGGTTTTATTTGCCCGTGTAATTCTTCATCTTTTTCTTCAATTACGTTACGTTTTTTTTAAGTTTTTTCTTGCTTTTGTTGGCAAACAGCAGCAACAACAGACATACAATGACAACAACAACAACAGTAATAAATAACAAAAATATTATATACATAAATTACCTTTATGTGTAATAAAATATCAAGGATCAATTTGTAAAAAGAAGAAAAAAAAAAATGAAAAGATAAAGAAAAGCTGGGAAAATAAGAAGAAAATTCAACATGGATTACATGGATAGAAATTTTGTATATGGTATTTTTTTTTTTACATATTTTAATTCCTTAAAAAAATGTGATTAAAATTTTATGAAGATATTCGACTCCTATCGAAAGTTATATCATAAATTTCTAGTGGAGAAAAAAGATCTTCTTCTCAGTCAAAAGAGACGAGAATCGGTATAAAATTGAGCAAAAAAGTGC
Source organism: Palloptera scutellata (assembly GCA_958295655.1). NCBI lineage: Eukaryota > Metazoa > Arthropoda > Insecta > Diptera > Pallopteridae > Palloptera > Palloptera scutellata. The sequence goes on from OY282451.1 coordinate 52,857,526, forward strand.
TAATGAGGTTTACGAGGATTCTACTCTGTGGGCTCGAATGGCAAAACTAACGATTGGTAAGTAGAATTTTAAAAAATCTCTAATGTATCGAATGAATTGAATTAATTACTAAATTTTTGATGTTTATTAAATTTAACTTTTTTAGAATCGTTTTTATATTTGCGAGGGGGTAAAAGACGAGTAGGAAAAAGATAAGGATGCATACGTATATGCACATAAGTGATGGGCAGCACATATGCATCCACATGTTCCACGAGTTGATAGAGGTAGCTGATTCGCGTTAGCTTCAAACTCGATTGATAGAGGGCGCTGAGTATAATTCATAAATGAATGATAGACGGCGCTGCTCATCAGTTTCTAGTAAAATTTGACATTTCAAACAAAAATCGTTAGTAATTTCTAGAGCTAAAGGAATGAGACTGAAAAAAAACACAAGGTACAAAAAAATGGTGATTGTGTTACGATAAAATCTCTAGCACCAAAAACTGCGGCTGAGAGAATATAGACTTCTTCAACAAATAGAGGCACAACAAAAGTCAGATTCTGCTTTTGTCAAAAAAAAAAACCAAAAACCATTACCGAGAGATTGCGATAGTGTAGACTTGTCAAGCAACTAATTGACTCCCAACGAAGGTCCTCAGATTATACAGCACTAGGCAGTCATTGATGTGACCGAATTCCCATAATGATGGCAAGATTATAATTATAATGATGTTTTAAATAAATTCGAATGCTTTGAGTATGAATATTTTGATGGAGATTATTATTTTGCAGAGGGCGTTGCATGCATTGGAAATGTAAACGATCAAAATGAGTTAATCCAGATGTACCACACCTGGGATCAGAGAATCATGAAACTGAACTGTACAAGGCTTATCGTTTGCATAAATCAAGCCTTACCTGAAAACCCAAATCGCAAACGCTCTGAAGAAGTAAATGTTATTCCATAATTTTAAAGTTTTTTTTAATTGAAATTTAGAAGATAGATTAATAAATAGATACGAACGCATTTCTTGTACCTAAATACCAAAATACATACAGACATACTGTTGTTTGATTACAGTGTTTTTTTTTCGTGTGCATTTGTGACTATAATCACATGACACACCACAAGGGTTTCTGTTAGTGCACCCGTCGGGAAATACCTGCACACACTCATATCCCAGTACCTGAAAATGCGGGTAGTACCCTACCTAACGGATACCCGTTTATTTCGATCAATGGGTGCCAGCAATTTTTCGGGTACCACGGTATTGCAGTAATTTTTCGGGTACCACGGTATTGCAGATATCCGGAAAATTGAGGGTATTATCTGAAATCGAGTACCCGACAATTACGTGTAATAAGTAAGTGAACTTCAGGTATTGTCTCGGTGCTGGTGATGACTTTGTGATTAGAATCTTTCTGGCATGGTAGCGTCGCAGAGAGCGAAGTTACTATTTTCTACTACTATTTCTTGCACTATTTTCTACTACTTTTTACTGTTTTTTTTGCTATTTTTCTACATTTTTAACCACCTTTTTACTGCTTTTTTCAATAAAAATTTCTACTACATACATTACTCGTTTTTGTACTACTATTTCTTACAACTAATTTCATTTCATTCAATTCCACTTTTAATTAAGAGATTTTTCAGGAATTTACTCGATAAATACAAGCATACATATGTGAATAGATATGTAGTAGTAGTAGATGTTGTCTCCTAATTTTTCAAATTATTTCTTATAGCAAACGGTTAACCGAAAATTGGCGGGTAACCGAAAATTTGCAGGTACTCAGGAAAAAACACAATCACAATTGGAACTCGTTATTGTAGTACTCGGGTAATACCCGAAAGTCCGGGCTATGAGGAAATCCGGATATAACCCCGGTTAGCTGGTATCCAGAGCACTAGTTTCTGTTATTCATATCTCATTCGATATTATGTATTTCTAGGTTATCCTTTTCAGTGTTTGAAAGTGTGTGCAAGTGTTCCACGCTTTGTGTCTCTTTCTCTTTTTCTCTCTCTCTCTCTCTCTCTCTCTTCTCTCATTGTTTTCCTTTCTACGTATGTCAGTATGCCTGGGTATTAAGGTTTTTTGCGTCAAGGTTGCACACACCGTGTATGTAATATGAACCCAATTTATTGCACGTTAAAATTGAATATTAAAAATATATCAATTCACGAATTCTATCCTTAGAAAAAGGAGGGGAAAAAGATGCATGCATGAATTGATACTTTGTCACCTTAAACTTTTCAAAGGATATTAAACTCTTTCCATTTCAATTTGTTGGATTTAATTTGTTTTATAAAAGTCACTTTAAGTTCTTAACGATTTACAATTCTTCGAACTTTCACCATTTTGTAACTACTTATACTACATATGTTAAAATTTTCGGAGTTGTTCGAAATGAAAAAAAATTTTAAATTAACTTTCTTCTCTATAGGGGTGCCTGGGGAGTAGGACACAAGGTAAAGTTCGTGACAGTCGCAGGTGCGTCAATGTTCGATCCTTGCGCTTCTATGTTTTCTCGTGGCGTCCCACGTGGATAGCGATCTGACACCCGTCAGTGACTAACTAACTAATGTGTACGGCGGGCTTCTCCATAGCCACATTAAAATATTCCCATATGAATCCTCATAGGCGGCTAAGACCGATAATCGGTTGTAGTGCCAGCTGCGAGTTTTTAATTGGATATTGAAAAAAATAATTTTGCTATCGTGATATTTAATAAACCTTATTATATTAAGCATACTCGTATGTAAGAGTGGACGGCCTTCAGTTTTACTTTTCTTTTTGTTTTATCTTTTCGATATGCAATAATTTAAAATTAGCTGCAAAATTGGCATTTAAATAACTTATTTGCTGTCTAAATAAATAAAAAAAAAAGATATAAACAGCAAACTTTACGATGTATGACAAAAATTAGTAATAAATTTTGTAGAATATAAGAAGCTAGAGAGCTTCAGGTCAATTCAATTTGTTTGTAACAAAAATTGTTTCTGGAAAATGAAAAGATAGAGAAATGAAGTTGGATGGATACGGGAATCTTATCTAGTTGAATCACCGGGCACAACATTAGTGTCAATGACTATTAAATTTTTACATCCTACCTCTAGCAGGAAACTTCAGACTATTATTGTCCCGCCTTTACGAGAAATAACTAGAAGAGACAACTATAGTGCATTGAGGCTGAGCAATGTGCATTTGTTTCCCGTACCTCTTAGCTTGGTAGATTCTTTTAATAGAATACACTAAGATGCATGCCCACTACACAAAATGCTCCTTTGCTTTTACTATTAATAAATCTTTTCTCTACTTATAACTACTTATATGTAAAGGCAAATGGACTGAGTGCTATAAAAAGCTTATCAATTCTTTTACCAACCAGATTATTAGAGGAGGTGGGCGATATGTTCCCTGATTTTTGCGATTAGCTACAGCCTATTGTATAATAGGTATAACCCCCCACCGCCCGCCCCCCATTATAATGATACAATTAATGGCTCCCTAATGCGTAGAAATGAGTTCTATTTTCTGTTTGCTTTAACTCACTTAGTTTGAAAATTATTTTTAAGCTAACGGTAATCTTTTCATAAACAATAAGACGAAACACAAAAATGTCGGAACATTTTTGAGTTTTCTGTGCCGCTGTGCTTACTATGTATAAGTATAAGTACATACATATAACGTAAAAACATGTTAACCGGCGTTCGTTCGTTCGGCCGGCAAACGCCGTTTCAATGCCAAATTTGAATTATTTGACGCGAGTTCGATATGTTTTTTAGATTTTAAAGAATGTTCATGCTGATGTTTTTATTGTTTTAATTAATATTACTTTGGATTTGTTGTTGCCTTTCGTTTCTTATTCTTATAAATACCATGTCTACACGATAATTATTAATTAGTATTTTGCTACGTATTTTCGTGTTTTTCTTTTACTTTTTTTTTTTTTACAATAAATTTGTTTATATAAAATTTTCATTAAAATATTTAAGTTCTTCAAGAAATATGATGTACATATACTGAAAGTTAGTTGGTATGTGTTCTTGTAGGGGAGTCTAAGATGCCACTTCAATTAAGTGCGTATATTTACCAGGTACCAGGTCTGTCAAACCAAATCATTGACGTCATTTCTTTGCATTTAGTTCTGTCAACAATATTTAGTTTATAAACAATCAAGTTACATATAACAAAATTTTTTTTTTCGCTCGTAAAAAAAAAGTCGAAATTTGTGCCTACAAATTACGATATGCGAACATCATTGATTTTCTGTTTCCAATTGAAGAAATCTGCTCTGGAATCTCACCGAATACTTGTGGAAGCTTACGGCCAGCGCGCTCTAGGCAAAACACAGTGCATTGAGTGGTTAAAAGTGGCGATTTTGATGTGAGAAACGAAGAACGTTTAGAACCGAAAAAGTTTAAGTTTGAAGATGCCGAATTGCAAGCTTTACTCGATGAGGATGATGGTCAAATGCAAGACCAACTTGCAGAATAATTAAATGTGACCCAACAATGCATTTCTCAACGTTTAAAAGTCATAGGATTGATTTTTAAGGTTCCGCAGAAAGAAGATGGGTGCCGCATGAATTGACTGAAAGACAGCAAGAAAATCGAAAACCACCTGTGAAATGTTGGACGCCAGGTACGAAACAGTCATATCTTCATCGAATTGTTACTGATGATGAAAAATGGATCTATTTCGATAATCCCAAATGTAAACGATCATATGCTAAGCCCGGTACACCGGCTAAATCGACAGCAAAGCCAAATCGCTTCAGAAAAAAGACAATGCACAGTGTTTTCGAGGTGTTATCTGGTTTGACCTACTGAAACCAGGTAAAACAGTTTCTGGAACCTTGCTTTGTGCCAAAAACGACCAGAATATCAAGCTAGGCAACACAAAGTGACATCAAACAAAACAGACTCAAGAATTGGTAGATTCGTACAGCTGGGAAGCCCTCCTCCATGCGGCTTATTCACCAGACTTGGCTCCGTCTGACTACCTCTTATTTTCATTCATAAATTGCCAAAGAGATGGGAAATATGTGTACCTAGCAATGGTCATTACTTTATAGATTGAATGTATTAGCATTTTTTTTTTCAAATAACCGTGTATTTTCATAAAAAAGTTATCGTTTTCATATTTGTACACCTAATAGTCTATGTATTTATGACTTCTAATTAAAAGTGAAACTAAAAGAAAATTGAACTTTACCTCCCAGTAGTCGCTAGTGCGGTCATCGTCATCAGCAGCTGCTGCTCCATCTTTGCTTAGCGCTTTCACGCTCAATTTCAATTTGGCAACCTTCGGTTGACGGCGCTCAAATAAGCATTGTTTATTCGCCACCATCACCTTTCTGCGCAATTCCACCATCGCAACATCGCCGCTATCGCTGCCAGACTCAGACTCGGGTGAATTGCGTTCTACATTTTCACTTTGACGCGCATAATTTTCAATTGCTAACAGCAGTGGTGGCTTATTGTTGCTGTCATTGCGCAGCTTATGTTGATGATGATGTTGATTTTGATGATGGTGATGGTGATGCTGCTGCTGCTGCTGGCTATCAAAACGACGCATCAACTCCACTTTATCCTCCAATGTCAGATTATTAATACGCAATGCATTCGCATCTAAATTGCGTATAACTTCAACCATCTCTGGATGATGTAAATTTGTGCCACGTCCGCCGCCGCCGCCACACAAGGTGAACGTGCTGGTAGATGGTGGTAATGGTGTCATCATATCCTTACTTTCGGCAGCAACCGTTGCTTCGTATTCAATTTCTTCTGGTGTCTTTGCTGCCACCAGGCTACTATTTGCTGACGGTGATTGTGGTATAAAATTGTTAGCATTTGCTTTTAAGGGATTGCCGTTGTTATCACTGCCACCGATCAGTGCTGCTGATGTTGTTGACATGGATTTTGTGCTGCTAACCATCAGGCTGCCTCGGCTGCTGCTGGCCGCCTTGAACACTCCTCGCTGCTTGAGTGTGCTCAGGTTGAACGCTTCCTCGAATCGCTTGAAACTGTCTCTATCGCTGGTGATATATGGAGTACCAATAAAATTTTGTTGCTCAACGAATGTTTTATACTCGTCAATATAACCGTGCGGCGTATCAACTGCCGCTGTCGTCGTCATCGTCGTCGTCTTTGCACTTGTTGAATTCTCAAAGTTTTTTATTACACTTTGCTCATTATCGTTAGCTTTTTCAGTTCCGTTTTCGTGATAACAATTTTCTGAGTCTGATAACTTGGTCTTTGAGTTGGTAGTCCTAACGTAATTTTTACTCTCCTTCGTTTTCTCCACAAATTCCGTATTTTCCGTTCCGTCATTATTCTCCCTTGCTGCATTGCTGCCCTCCAAATTGCCTGCTTCTGCTACCACATTCCCCACCGTCATTTGCTGTAGCACATGCTTTAGCTCTTTCTTTTTGCTGCTGCTTTGTTTTGTTCTTAAGCTGCTCGATTTCTTATCATCCCCATCCCCCGTGATTGGTGGTGACGTGTTGCCTTTATCGATGGCTTCATTAAATCTTATTGCGTCATATTCTTCAATATCAGCGTCATTTTGTTTTCGATTCCCCTGCTTTTGCTGCCCCTTCTTCTTCTTCTTTTTGTTATCAGCTCTTGGTTGGCAGCTCGCATGGTTTGCATTTGTGGTTGTTGTTTCTTCATTTCCATCATCAATTGCATTTAAATGATTGCATTCAAGCTGTTGAATCGGTGCGGTTGCCGTTGACTTTTTACGAAAAACATTCGTGATTTTTGTAAAGCAGTTGCGCATTTTGAAATGTTTATTTCTTTCTTTTTTTTTTTGGTTTGGGTTTTTGTTTTTTATATTTTACACTTTCTGTCTCATTCGAATGCCAGCGATTCAAGTATAATTGAGTCACATAAGTAGTAAATTAAAAACAGATTTTCTTTTTACTTTAATTGCGTTTAAGGTAGAAAAACAAAAACATAACAATTTGTTATACAACACTTTCAAATGTTTTGCTAATCTTTGAGGTTAAGTGCTATTTTGGTGGTGCACTTTTTTGAGGTTACGTTTTAAGTACTAGGAAAGTTAAAGTTTTAATGCTATTAACTGCCACTTATCGGGTCTTGCTCATAAAGAAATTATGTAAACGATCTGCCATGAAATGTTTTGTTAAAAAACAGTTTTTACATGCAAACTTCAAATAAAACTTTAGATCATTACAATTCCAAAACTTCTATGGTAACATAGAAATTACAATTTAAAGTGTATTTACTCATATTTTCAGCAGCACAGTGTAATGAAAGTTGAAGCTGTTTAGGCATAGTGCAGGTTGTGAATCAAGTTGAACTAAAAATAATGGTATACTAAAAATTTCGAATACATTCTTAAAATCTAGATTTGTGACGAAAAACCATTCATGTACAAATATAACACGCACAACATGAGTACATGCGAAAAACGTGGCCTTTGACGCTACCTGTGGCCATAGTCGACATTGATAAAACTGAAGTTCATTGTGATAAAGGCATAACACTTGCCACAATGGCTGTCTATCTCTTTGTCGGATCTGTGTCCTGTGATTGCATTGCCTCTCTCATTCTCCCTCCTTCTTCCTCCCACCTATCAATCTTCCTTCCAATCAACACAACACCCTGAGATTTGAATGTTTCAAAACAAAAGAAACATAAAATTTTAAAATTATGAACGGAAAACTTTTTGGATTTAATGTAAAACTGTAGGCCCCTCTATTCGTATTTTTATATATGTAAACGACACCATCTAAATGGTTGCGAAAAACAAGGCCTTATTCACTAGTGTTCCAGGGTAGACCTCCGTAGAGGTTTTGAAAAATACTTTGACTATGAATTATGGAATTTTAATAAAATTTTGCAGAAGCATAATCCATATAATTTTTAAAATTTTCTTTATTCTATTGTTCAGCTAAACCTTTTGGGTTTTCACCTCTAGTGATTCATAAGTTGCACTATCCAACACCCATTTTGTTAAGCAGTTTCCAATATTTTCCTGTTCTAATATTTATTGGCCCGCTGAACACGAAAATCACACTTAAGCACACAATACACTGGGCACATTTTTATGATTTAAATGTTTCCCAGGGGATTTAGTTAATTTTCGAGTTAAATTTTGGCCCTGAAACGAATATAGTTTCAGATATTTCTATTGACTGCCCCTGAACTACTGAGCCGATTTGAAATATTTCTATTTTTCCTTAGTACCAGAGCCTTTCTGATCGTTAAATGAAAACAAAAGCTTTCTTTGTATTTTTTGTTTTTTTGTTTGTTTTTGAATGAGTGAAATTTGACGAATATTACGCCCATTAATTGTAATAAGTATTGTAACATATTCTATTATATATTTTTTCATTTAATGTTACCCCATAGTAATAAAAAAACTCCTACAACGCTTCGAATGAGATCAAAATAGTATTTTAAATGGAGTAATGGTGAGTTTGCTTAATTCGCTTAACTAAAATACTTCAACTTCCATTATCACAAGCCGCACAGTCACAACAAACGTTTGGGTTCGGTCTAGAATAAACTATCGAAGTATAACTTCTAAGTCCTCCTGCTTGTTCGCATAAAAACATAAAACGAGCAATTGTGAAAACATAGACTTTCACAAAATATTATTCTCTGGAAATGCTCTCTGATACAATCAAAGACTATGCAAAATATAAAGCCGAATTAAATATTCATATTTTATCTAATCATTTAAATGATGATCTAATGATTTATTTATTTTAATCGTTGAGATTAACTTTATACCATACATTAAAAACATTATTTCCTTTATTATCTTTTCTAAGTATCAACAACAACAAAAAATAAATAAAATTAAATAAAAAATTAGGAGCAATTATATACTCGTATTTAAACAATATTCAAGAACATAAGGTAAGTAAAAAACTTAAACTTATCAAATTATTACTTCAGTTCAAGTTTACAAACTTTAATTACATATAGATATAATAATTATCAAGAGGAGATTACAATTTATTTGCCCCAAGTTACATTTGCAAGTGTAACCATATAATTATAGAAAATTGATAGGGAACGTGAAATCACCGAAAGACTCATTCAATAATTGAGTTATACTCGCAATAGTAACTTGCGCTCTGGGCGGTATCCGGTTTCTTAGGCGATAGGATCCACTTGGACAAAGTTAATTTTCAAAGTCTGTTAAATAAAGACCAGAGATAGAACATATGATACTAGAATCTTACGCACAAATTTATATCTTGGGTACTTTGTATTTGGCTACCGGGTACTACAATAGTTTCATCGGATCGATTTTTAAAACTGAATAACTTGACTTTTTTATAGTTTACTTTACTTTTAATGGCACAACAGCCCATGGAGGGCCTAGGCCGAGCTTTTCGCATCCACTCATGTTGTGCGTGTTATATTTGTACATGAATGGAAGGGACCTACAGTTTAATGCCGAATCCGAACGGCGAAGTGAAAAGCTTTTCATAGCAATTTATACTCTTGTAGGTTTGCCATTGCCTGCCAAGAGGTGGTGCCGTCTAGAAAAAATATTTTTTCTTTTTGATTTTGCCTGTGCCGAGATTCGAACCCCGGACACTCTGCGTAGCAGTCCAACGCACTACCACTACGCCACAGGGACCACCTTTTTTATAGTTAGGTAGGTAATAATTTCATTTAGTTGCTGTTGAACCGGCAACGGAAATCTTGAACTGCAGCAGTTACTGACATAAGGTACACAGAGAAAAAAAAATTCGGTCTTAAATCAAGCCGGGTTATACTAACTTGTAGCAAGTTGCTTTTTTGTTTTATTTAAGACGGAAAAAACTTAAATAAATAACGACTGTCTTAAATCATAACTGCATTTTTTTTTAAGCACAACATTCTTTAAAATCTTATCTAAAAACTTTTCGGCCGTAAATAAAAGTTTTTTTTCACCAACTTAAACCGAAACAATCTTAAAACAACAACGAGTTCTTAAATTAATCAGAAAACTATTTCAAAATATGTTCGTTTTAGTTTGAAAATAACAATGTGGGGTCACTGTTGCGCAGAGTGTACGGGGTTCGAATTTCGATACAGGCAAAATCAAAACAGCAGAAGAAACTATTTTGGCCAAACCTACAAGAGTAAAAATTGCTTATGAAGAGCTTTTCACTTCGCTTTTGGGATTCGGTATAAATCTGTAGTTACATTCCATTCATGTACAAATTAAACACGCACAACATGAGTGGCTAGGGAAAAAGCTCGGCCTAGGCCCTCCATGGACTGTTATGCCATTAAAAGAAAGATAGGCGAGGTCATGATTCATGCACAAATATAACACGCTTAACATGAGTGGCAAAGAAAGCAAAGAAAGCTCGGCCTGCGCCCTCCTTGGGCTGCTGTCCCATTAAAAGAAGAAGAATAAACAGGTCGTGATTCTAGTAGAGCAAACATTCTTAAAGTTAGAACAAAACAATTTTGAAATGAAATCTTTATTATTAGTATTTCGTTCTTGTTGCAAGAATTTTCGAGTTTAACAGACTTTCATCGAATGGGCTTGATTTATGACCGCATTTCGTAAACTAAAAACCGTTTTTTTCCTGAGTGTATGTATTTAAGTGTGTGACGTTGTTAGAGACTAGAGAAATATTTTATTTGCAAATCAAAAGTTAAATATGAATAATTTTACTGAATCGGGGCAATTTCATAAACTCGTTTTAATTAAACTTTGACAAACTCGATTTCTTGTTAGGTTTCCTATTTAAATATGAAACACTTTATTAATAATTATTATTTCGAATTTATTTTAACACTTTTTTAAACAAATAACAGAATTCCAAGCAACTTGTTGATTTTTCTTTGTATGCAAATTCTGTTTTAAACTCTTTATCTTTTGTTTGATAATCACACTTATTTATGAATTATTATTTGGTACATAGTTTTTATTATTCTTGGCCTTGAGTAAAGGAAAAAACGTAGACTTAACATTCACCGATTTGACTTTCACTGAATTCATAGAAATAAAAAACGATTATTTTATTTCTTAGCTTCCTCTTTTATTATTCCGACATATTTTCGCCGAGTATCTTTAGCTGCATTTGAATATCAATTTAATTGATAATTTTTTAAATAAATTTGCAATCGATTTCGCGCACACATTTCCGTATACTTTGAATACTCAAATCACTCTGAGTAGAAAAATGTGTTTCTTGAAAAATAAAACAAAAAAGAAATTAAAAAATAAATATTATCAACGAAGACGAACAATTTATTTTTTCATTTTCCCCGCCGCTCACTTTTCCTTGATTACTTTTCTATTCAATACTCGATATTTTCTTTAATTGACTTGGCAATTGTTTTTGAGCGCGTAGTGGTAAGAAATAAGAAAAAATGTGAGTAAGTTGAGGAAATAATTTAGAAAACGTTTTCAAATGTGCTCTTTCGAAGAAGCAATACAATTTTTTCTACATTCTACATTCTTTTATATAAAATGTTATTGCTGTTATTTTCACTGTTGCCGATCGCTCTCTTTCTCTTTCGCTCTCGCTCTCTTTGCTTTCGGTAACTCGTTATGTTGTTGCTTTTTTTTCTTCTCTTCTTAGCTTGATTGATAGCGATAAGACAAGTGCTCAACCACACACATATATACACTCACACACATACGCATACACCCGCGATTGCGGTTAATTGTATTGTAGTCTGTATGTGTGTGCGTTCAATTGCATTAAATACCAACACTGTAGCATGTTTGCACCATAGCGTAAAATTCATCAAACGATTGTGAAAAATTGATACAATGTTGCAGATAACGATAACGCAGATAGAACCTCAAAATCACCCTGTACCGCAAAGTCTGTTAAAATCATTTGTACAGTATGTGTAAATTAAAGTTAAATTGCATTGAAGTATTTAAACGTGTTGAATATCTCGGCATCGCAAAAATAGCTTTTGAGTTAGTTTGGGATTGTGTAGTGGCAGTATGGGCTTCAACAGTGGAGTTAGACTTCGATTTCGACCAATCAATTTAAAATTTCTAAAACTTTTATGTCAGCAATAAAACATTTACATATGTACTTTGGTCCATATCATATATGTGAAGTGATTAACCCTTATGTGTGCCACATTTAAATTTTATACAATATTTAAGAATTAAAAACTGTAACATAAAATGATGTACGAAAAAAACGCCCCAAGAATCTAAATGGTATAATTAATTGTAATCGTAACTACACGAGCAATTGGCACTTAATCGCTATAACTCTGCAACGAACGATTAACTGTGACGAGTAAAACTGTACTATCTTGAAGTCTTTTACTTTACTTTTAATGGCACAACAGCCCATGGAGGGCCTAGGCCGAGCTTTTCGCATTCACTCATGTTATGTGTGTTATATTTGTACATGAATGGAAGGGACCTACAGTTTAATGCCGAATCCGAACGGCGAAGTGAAAAGCTTTTCATAGAAATTTTTACTCTTGTAGGTTTGCCATTGCTTGCCAAGAGGTGGTGCCGTGTAGAAGAATTATTTTTTCTACTTTTTGATTTTGCCTGTACCGAGATTCGAACCCCAGACACTCTGCGTAGCAGTCCAATGCATTACCACTACGCCACAGCGACCACTATCTTCAAGTCATTTCATTTTATTTTAAGAGAAGAAAAGAAGATAGGTAAAATAGCCCATGCACTTGCTTGGACCCCAGAGATAACATTTTAGTATTCTGCCAGTAGACTACCGAGGCGACTTCATTAACAACCCAATTCATCACGCCTGCTCCGGTAACGCAGCGCTCGGACTTTCATCTTTCTTTTGGGCAAAGGTTTTGATGGCCTAATTTATACTTAATGTGAACCCAAAGAATTCAATGGTACCAAGTGGTTCGTCAGATTGGTTCGACTTTTCGAGATAAGAGTAAAAACATATCGAAAAAATTAAAATAGATAGGTTACTGAAATGGGGGAATTTTTTCTGTGGTGGCAGTGGCGTAGTTTGTATTTCGTTGGCCTGCTCCGCAGATAGTTCGCTCCGGGGTTCTAATCTCGGCACAGGCAAAATCAAAAAGTAAAAAAAATAAATTTTTACTACACAGCACCACCTCTTGGCAGGCAATGGCATACTTCCAAAGGTAAACATTGCCCCTTAGAAGCTTGTCACTTCGCTGTTCGGATTCGGCATAAAACTGAGTGGATGCAAAAAGCTCGGTCTAGGCCCTTCATGGGCTTTTGTGCCATTAAAAGAAAGAGATAAGAGGTCATGATTCATGTACAAATATAATACGCACAACATGAGTGGATGTGAAAAGCTCTGCCTCTGTTGTGCCATTAAATGAAGAAGAAGAAGACACTCTTGATTCTAGTAGAACAAACATTCTTATAATTAGAACGAAATAATTTTAAATGAAATCTTTATTTTCCATGGGCTGTTGTCCCATTAAAAGAAAGAAGAAGATAGGTTTTTTAAATGGTGGAATATTTTTTTTTTCTGATTCTATGTAATAGCACAAAAAGTCGAAGTAGACTAATATAAAAAAAACGTTTCACAAGAGGGGATACACACCCTTTATCTCCACCCTACCAACGCCACTGATGTATACTGAAAAATATTATTCGTTTAAATATTTAAAATATCGTTATTTCGAAAACTAAAATCAATCTGATAAAACGGATGGTACCATTGAATTCCTTGGACCCGATTTATCTCTCTATCTCTTTATCGGTGTCCTGTGTGATTGCATTCCCTCTCTCATTCTACCTCCTTCTTCCTCCCACCTATCAATCTTCCTTCCATTCAACACAATGCCCTGCATTCATAGGGGTGGTCTGTGGGTTAAATGTATCAATAAAAAAAGATGAAATCAGTCATCAAAACCTTTGGTGAGAAAGTGAAAATTCGAGCGGACTATAATCTGCAAGATTAATTAGAACCGATATTTGAACTTGCACATAGCTGTAGTTTTATAATGGCTTGGTTCAAAACTGGAGTGGGTAGTTTGATAAATATTGATGGAGTAATGGGAAAAAGGGACTAGCTCACGTTTCTGCATTAAAATTTGCTCTTTGTGGTATTAACGATACAACAATCTTTTCTACACATTCTAAATGAGAGAGAACTTACTTACTTTTAATGGCACAACAACCCATGGAGGGCCTAGGCCGAGCCTTTTCGCATCCACTCATGTTGGCGTGTTATATTTGTACATGAATGGAAGGGACCTACAGTTTAATGCCGAATCCGAACGGCGAAGTGAAAAGCTTTTCATAGCAATTTTTACTCTTGTAGGTTTGCCATTGCCTGCCAAGAGGTGGTGATGGGTGCCGTGTAGAAAAATTATTTTTTCTACTTTTTGATTTTGCCGGTGCCGAGAACCCCGGACACTCTGCGCAGCAGTCCAACGCACTACACCACAGCAACCATGAGAGAGAACTATGTAAGTAATTTAATATTTGGGGTTTTCAAGTCGACCCCACACTATAAATTCTTTTAGACCTAGCACTTATATATTTTTTTGATTTGAAGTGCATTGAAGTAACTTACACATATGGAAAATGTCGTAGAAAAGTTGGTAGTGTGTTGCCAGTAGTCTAGCCGCAGGTCGTGTTTGTGACTCGATACAGTCAAAAATAAAAAATAAAAGTGTTCTGTACGACCCCACGTCTTGACCGTTAACACTGTGTCACAAAAATCAACTTTGAGTTTAAAACGTGGTACAGTTTGTTCAACAAAAACCGTTACTCTCTTACTCAGTTAACTTCCAAAAAAAATTTAAGTGTGCTATTTTACATAAATACATATTGTTGCGGTTGTCGACGCATACATTTCAATTTAGTTTTGTTTGTACTTTCCACTGTAACACGTGTAAACAAAATGAGTGTGCAGTTCAAGAAACGTTTCGAAGCGAGCTTTTTAACAAAGCATCCTGAAGGGCCTAAAAGGTCAGTTAAAAAAACTGTAAAATATCTTAAAACTACTTGCACATTTGTTAAGAGGTGGTCTGAAAGTTATTCAGAAACAGGAAACGTTGACGACGAACCAGGAAGAGGCCGAAAACCTACAACCAACAAGCGGCAGGATAAAATCATCGTTGGGCTTTTAAAAAAAAATCCAATGATCAGATTAAGGGAAGCAAAAAAAATTTTATCGGAGAAGGGGTTGGATATATCCTGAAACACGATTCGCGACAGACTTCAGCAATCAGTCATAAAACGTAGCAGTACCATTGCTTTCACAAAAGCATGTTGAAAAGCTTCTTCAGTGGGCTTACACAAACATTGATCGAGATTGGACCAAAGTAATATTTACAGATGAATCCACTTTTGTGTTGTTTAATCCAATTAAACATGTTTGGTTGAAAAATGGCGAATAATTTATTCAACGAAGTTTAAACCATCCGCAGAAGGTTCATATCTTTGGATGCTTTTCTGCCCAAAGATTTGGCTTTCTTAAGTGCTTCACGGAAAATTTAGAATGCTGAAGTTGTATAAGGATTGTCTATTATATGGGAGAAATAACATCGATTGGATATTACACGACGACAACGACCCGAAACGTAGAAGTAAACTATGCACTAAGTGGAAAGAGGATCACAATATTACAACTTTGGATTGGCACTCTCAGTCACCAGATGCAAATCCCATAAAGAATGTGTGGGCTGTAGTGAAAGCTAAGATATCCAAAAAGAAAATAAAATCATCAAAACATTTTATTCGATTGCTAAAAAGTATGTAAAGGTCTCTTTCCGTGGAATATGCTGAAATTGTAGCTGCCAGTTGTCGCCAAAGATGCCAAGCAATTATGGACAATGCAGGAGATTGGACCGCATGTTAAACTTACTGTCGAAAACCATAATAATATGTATTTCTCAAAAATAAAACATATTTTCAAATAAATGTAAAATATGTACAGTCTATTGGAGAACAACGTTTTTTGTTGAACAGACTCTAAGTCGATGTTATTATGAAAATCGAGGTCAAATATAATGTAGATGTTAAGTCGGTTTTCCTCTACGATGTCAGGATTGTCTTTGTTTTTTACTAGAACATCAGAGTTTTCAAGAACAAAAATATACTTAGGTATATAACTTTTTTTTTAATTTTGTGATTTTTTAATGTGTTAACTGTGCTGTGTAATAGAAAATCGGGGTACAAATTTTCACTTCATTGTTCGTATTCGACATACAATTTTAGGTCCCCACCCTTCCTGTTAGACATAACTCGCCCAACATGAACGAATACCATAATCTCGGTCTAGGACCTCAATGAGCTGTTGCGGGATTAAATCAGAAAACATGATTTATTATTTAGTTGTTAAAAAAATATACACATTTAGTAGTATTTATGCAATTGTGGTCGATAACAGCTAAATGTAAATAACCTTTCAAATAATTTTTACGACTCAAAGCCACTTGATTGTGCGAATAGGCTGATTTGAAAACGTCTCTGATAAATAATCAACTATTTAAACATTAATAAACTATTTACAGAAATATATGACTATTATTACTGTGAGGCAGTACAAAAATAATTGTTCTATAACGAAAATAATTGTTACTTTCAAAACAATTGATATTTATTGTTTTGTCTTTTTCACTAATAAATTATAAGATTGAAAAATCTTAACTAATCATCGAAAATCGACGAAAAGCGAAAAGCATTAATGACAACAATTCACATACACAAATCACTCGCAATGTGGTATGCAATAAGTATAAGTATCTTAACTGTGTTGAAAGGAATTGCATTGAGTGAATAACGAAAATTTAATGTCAGAATGCAATAATTAAAATGTTAAATTCCCAAAAATAAAACATAAATAAAGTTAAAAAATTCAAATGATAATAAATAAGTTAAAATTAAATTATGAAATGAGGAAGTACTAAAGTACAATAAAAGGTGTTTCATTTGTTACCATGTCCTTTGCAATATTAACAATATGACGAGGCGCAACATTTCGGCGCTCATTCTATCCTAAATGAGTGACTTCTGCAGATATTGCACAGTGGGAAAATTTAAAAATAGCTCATTACAAAATTTATAAATTTTGCACAAATGCAGACTAAACTTTTTCATAACCGAGATTTGAGATTTGAGAATTGAAATTAGCTTCTGAATTACAGCACCTTACTTACATTTTCTTTCTGGCGCTTAGAAAGTAAAATTTTTGTGGGGTTTTTGAACATTTCTGTTTTTTTATTTTTATTATTTTACATTTCTTAAATCAGTTTTACCATAAATAAGATGTAATAAAAATTCACACGAGTTTCAAATTGATTGCTTGCTTTTTTATTCTAAAGACAGCGACAACAACGACTTCACAACTCGAAAGACGACAAAATGTTATTAAAAAACCAAAAAAAAATTATTTACCTCATTTTTTTTCTTTTTGGCTGCTGCTGTATTGCCAGATTAATTGCTCTAATAACTTTCGTCAACAGATTGGAATTTTTAAATCATCAATCAATAAAGTCTCGTTCATCTACAATTCACATAATTCACAATTCACCAGCATTTTCCTGAACCTTCGGCATTATCGGAATTCGCGTTTATCTTCTTGGGTATTGCATGCGCAAATATTTGCTTCTATGTTGTTTTGGAAAATTTTCATAAGTCCGTAGGTAGACCGAATGGCTATTTTTGTCAAGGTGTGAATTTTATTTGAATAGCTTTAAATTAAACATATGTACATACATTGGCGGTCACAAAAACCGCACCACCTTGGGGAATATTTATTTTTGTTTTTAAATTTATTATGATTTTAAAATTATGCAAAGTTTAAGAACGGAAAAATATTACTGGAGCTCAAAAACGTGTTATTTTTGACAAAAACCTAAATACAAGAAAAATTTTTAAGAAAATGTATTTTATTTATATACTACTGTGGGCAAAAATTAGTAAGACTTTTTAATTTAAATTTCGCGCGAAAACCCATTCATCAAAATATTATTTTTTTAAGGTTGGTATGACTGTCGGTGACATCTGTGCCAAATGTCACATCAAAATAATCATTAGTGTTTAGTATACGCTTGTCTTTCTGAAGTACAAAAAGTGCATTCGGCGATTTTCACAATGAGTGAAATTATTCAACAAAGAAGTTCCATTAAATTTTGTGTGCGGAATCAAAATTTCTGGTGCCGACACGTTCAGAATGTTGCAAAAGGCCTTCGGTGATAATTGTATGTCGCGAGCAAGTGTTTTTGATTGGTACAAATTGTTCAAAGATGGTCGAGCGAGAACGCGTTGACGACGAACCACGTCCAGGACGGCCATCAACATCAACTGATGATCAACACGTCAATAAAATCAAGGAATTGGTGCTCGAGAATCGACGATTAACAGTCAGAGACCTTACTGGCATCGTTGGAATATCGGAAGGATCAGTGAAAACCATTTTAAAATATCATTTGGGCCTAAGAAGAGTGAATGCACGATTGGTTCCAAAATCACTGCATTGGTTTTACGAGACCACTGTTTTCACTGTTTTTACAATACTTTACTTTACTTTACTTTTAATGGCACAACAGCCCGTGGAGGGCCTAGCTCGAGCTTTTCGCATCCACTCATGTTATGTGTGTTATATTTGTACATGATATTCAACACTAGTATTTTTACAATACAGTTTTCTTTATAACGTTTACCATGGGAACGGCGCACGTACGGCAAATTATCGGCGCATAGCAGCATAGCAGCTGCTCCAGTGTCCAGTTTTTATAGTTTTTAGCCCTAACTAGACGCGCTGTTCCTCATTTTTTTTAGCCAACAATGGATTTTTTGCAGGACGCCTTCAATATAAACCAGCTTCTCGCAGTCTCCTGCGTCCAGTTTCAACACTAATATTTACACAATGATAGGTTTCTAGCTCGGCCCGAATAGTTACTACACTTTTAAATCGACCCTTTGTGCTAATATATTTTATAAGGCAATCAATTCTGTTACTGGTTGTACGTTTATGAGCAGATCCTTTTTCCCTCTCCAGAGACTCCATAGTATTCTTTTTTTTTTTAATCGGACAATTGTGGAATGTGAGCAACCAAATTTTTCAGAAATTTTCCGGTAGCAAAGTTTTTCATGTGTCAGCTGCTTATATTTTGCACTCATCACTGCACTTATTTCACAAAAAACCTTTCTGCGTTAAACAAATGCACTAGAATAACTAATTTCTGTTGTCAATACATTTAGAATAATTTAAACCGGGAAATCTCCTTTATCGTAGCAATAAAAAATAAGTATGTAAATTACCCAAATTTTTACATATTAAAAAAGTGTTGCGAGTGGTGCGGTTTTCGTGACCGCCAGTGTAGATGGCGAGGGTAGAAGACAGAAGAAGAAGGCATTACCGTCGTGTGTTGCCATCTGTCACACGATACCACACTAAATTTCAAACTGATTCATAGATTAGTTTTTATTTGGCAGCCATTAGTATCACAAGTGTTTGGTGTTTCGCGATAAAATGGAAAAAGAACAATATCGATCCGTAATTCGCTTTTTATTTTTGGATGGAAAAACATGCGAAGAAATAAAAGCGAAGTTGTTTATGGGGACCCTTCACCATCTATGACAACCGTAAGATATTGGTTCAACGAATTTAAACGTGGTCGTACATCTGTTTTTGATGAGGAGCGCCCAGGCCGCCCGTCAGACGTGGTTACCGATGAAATCGTTGAAAAAGTCCACGACACGATTCTTACTGATCGCCGAACGAAAGTGCGCGAAGTAGCAGAGGCCGTAGGAGTGTCGTACGGAACGGTAATTAATATTTTACATGATAGGTTAAGCATGAGAAAGGTGTCGGCCCGATGGGTGCCGCGATTGCTTACGGTGGACGACAAGCGGATACGGAATTGTCGCGGCCAAATTGCATGACTTGAACTACGAATTGCTGCCGCACCCACCGTACTCGTCCGACTTGGCGCCCTGCGACTTCTTCCTGTTCCCCAACATGAAAACGTGGCTCGGGGGAAAAAATTCAGCTTAAACGAGGAGGTTAAAGAAATGGCAGAAACGTTGGGAAAAGTGTATTGTATTGTAGGAGATTACGTTGAAAAATAGACAAAAAAAATTGTGAAAAATTTGCCTCTTCATTCCTAACACGGGTACTTATTGATCTACCCTCGTAAGTATGTAAGTATCTACAGTCTGTTGAGAATTTACAGAGTCAGTTACTTATTCATTGACAGCAAGAGTTTTAGAATAATACCTATATACACTTAGTGTAGTAAAAAGGTATTGAAAGTGTAGTTATAGTTAGTGTAAGGAATAGTTAGTGTGGTATATTAGTTATTGAATTGTACGTAATACAGAATTTTTTAATTAAATATTTTATACTTTGACCGAATATAAGAAAATTGAAACCGCAATTGTAGTGAAGTTAAAAATTTATAGCCGCAGTTATTTTTCATTAGCGTGCATAAAAAAGATACCATAATATATTGAATATACATAGTTGATTGGTTATTATGATAAAATCGTTTAACTGACATTTTTACAAATTGAGGTTAGAAAATGCATTTAATGGACATTTTGTGAATGTCAGTTCTGATTGGAAAATTAAGTGGTGGGACCCTTTCATTTAGTAAAATTGGAATTGTAACCAGAGCGATAGTTGAGTAAATATTATATCGACTATATTAAAAAATAATTCATTATAAAAATGTTTTTAAAAAAATTAATTTGTTATTTCATATTTTCTTCGTTCTTTTAAAAATCATTCAGTTTTAGAAGGAAAACTCTAGATTTGGCAACAGAAAGAAAATAAATGCTTATGCTTTATGCACCTCCAGCTGTTGTGCTATTAAGCTATTTCATTGCGAATGACAATACAATGAAGAAGAGATTTAACAACTTGATCGTTTTATTCGCACTTGATTAACCACATGACGAATAAAACGAATAAAAAGTAATATTAGATATTCAAGAATCATTTTGCACAAGGATAGGCACAGGCTACAAATATTTAACTAAGAAGTGATTGGTTTTAGATTAAAGGTCAAAGTTTAAGTGCGTTTAAATTGAAATGTATCGATCTGATAATTTCTAACGTAAATTGATAAAATTTACCATAAATATAATTGTATACCTATAACTCACGTGATTATCTGATACGAAATAACAACATTTACAATAGTTTAAAGTAGAAATTGTCGTTTTATGTGTTGATGTAAGTATTTACGAAACCAGAACAATTATGTTAGTAATTTGGTAAATTGCCACTACCTAACATTTACAAATATGAAATGTTAACTACCAATATGGTAAAGTGTGACAAAAACTAAGAAGCGAAAGCACATATCAAATAGATACTCGATGCAATTAAACACATAGTTAAAAGTAAAGTGCAGTGCAATATTGCAGTGCAGCAGTCATACTGCGCTACTTTAACCGTATATGGATAATGAAATTATGTCAACATGTTGGCATATTTGAGCATAGAGATTCATTCTACTCGTTCGCGAATACTTACACTACTGCGAGTATGTAATTTGAAGTTTAATTAAATTTAACTAAAATGCACAATGATTTTTAAGTACAATTTGACGTGAGTGCCAGAATGCTTTAATTCATTGTGAAAATCTCACCATTAAACCATACATACACACACACACACACACACACACACACACACACACACACACACACACACACACACACACACACACACACACAATCTTTAATGCATATTTGTCAGCGACAGCAACATCTGGATGATGCTTAAGAAAATATCATCTCGTATACATATGGTACATATTTGCACATGTAGATTTCTATGTTTCATATATGAATATATTATATTAACGTCTACTCGAATTCTCGTGTATTTTGTACTTACATCTATCGATTCATCTTCCGGTGTCAATACAAGTGATGATTTTCTCTTTTCCGGTCTGCCACCAACTCCACCCGATGATGTTGTACCGGATGTGCCTGTACCTAGAAGTAAAAGCAAAAATAAAACGTTTTCTGAGTTTGAATATAGACACACACACACAAATGCATCCTCACAGATTTATTGTGATATGTATAAGTAGTGGTATGAATTTTAATTAGGTAGATTGATGAATTGTAAATGGTTTAAACATAAATTTGTGAGGGAGTGTGATAAAGTGCTCGTTGGTGTGATATTCTTTTTTATAGTGTTCGTTCGTTGTATGCGGGTAATGCAAGTTTCATATACTCGTAAAAATAAATATATACAAATAAAATAGGTAGGTACTTCGATTTGAGAACTGGTCGAATTATGAGTTTTTTAACTGGTAGAGAGCACGACTGAGAGCGGAGATCATGGTGGGATGCCATTAGTTTGGAGCTGCACCTCTTTGATAACGTCGATAAGAACCACCCGATCGAATGCTTTTTCTAAATATTAAGATAGTACAACGCTGTGCTTCTTATTTGTGATTCTAACAAGTGGCATAGCGAGAAAATGCTTCAAATGTAAAGTTAAATTAAACATTTCATAATTGTTTTGTGATTAGTATTTTATTTTTCTTTATTTAATTTAAAGGTTTACAAAACGCTTATATATATTCCGGATTCGAATTATTAACCATCTAGTTCGCAAATTTCTGATTGACCTAAAATGGACAAAACCTAACCATGAATTGACCTAACCATGGAAATAACCATGGAAACGTTAATCCTTTGGAAGACTGGTTTGGTATTATATATACATACATACATATTAAACGGGGAAAGTTGTCAAAAGTTTCTGATTGAGGAACGCAGGAACAGGTATGCATCGTGGCTAGATTTGCACTAGCCATTGATATATTTAGGTAGGTGAACCATCGTTTAAATTCTCAAATTTTCAAAGTTTTCCCATACGGCATCACTATTAGATGTCCTTCTTGAGCTCCACAATGTACTTTGTGCATTGAGATTGCCTGCTATAAGATGGTAACCAGAACTGTATTGTAGGATGCCTCTAAGGAGCGTGGTGGAAGCCTAAATTCACCTTCTTGTACTTAATAGTGTGGGCGAACCATTGTTTGGGGTGAAAGGCTAAATTCACCTTCTTTGTATATAAGTATATATGATTGCATTCCCTCTCTGATTCTCCCTCCTTCTTGCTCCCACCTATCAATCTACCTTCCATTCAACACAATGCTCTGCATTCCTAGGGGTACACCCTATGTTGGTTATGTTAGTTATGTCCAGGTTTGTTAAGTCGTGTTTTGTTAGCTTTATGCCCGGTTACACACATGTAGTCTTTGATGAAGAAGGCTACTCCGGACTACTCCAGAAGGTGGATTTTCTTATCGATTACCAGGTGTACAAGTATGAAACCTATATTATGAATATATACGTTTATTTAAGAAAATTGGTTATACATTCAATCTTCAAAGTAATGGCCATTGCTAGCTACATATTTTTCCCATCTCTCTGGCAATTTGTGAATACCTCGCCGAAAAAACGTTTCGTTTTTGAGTCAAACCTGTCATCGAGCCTTTTTTCACATTTTCGTACGAATCAAAGTGCTGCTCAGCAAGTGCGTACCCGCGTGCGCCATTGATGAAAATAAGTCTTAGTCAGATGGAGCAAAGACTGGTGAATAAGCCGCATGGAGGAGGGCTTCCCAGCTGTATGAATCTACCAATTCCCGAGTAGGTTTTGTTCGATGTGATGGTGAATTGTCATCAAGAAAAATCAATTTGTGTTGCCTAGCTTGATATTCTGGACGTTTTTGGCGCAAAGCACGGTTCAAATCGGCCGATTGTTGTTGGTAACGTTGATCAGTAACTGTTTCACCTGGTTTCAGAAGGTCAAACTAGATAACACCTCGCTGATCCCTCGCACAGTGCATTGTCTTTTTTCCAAAGCGATTTGGCTTTGCTGTCGATTTGGCCAATGTACCGGGCTTAACATATGATCGTTTACGTTTGGGATTCTCGAAATAGATCCATTTTTCATCGCCAGTATCAATTCGATGAAGATATGACTTTCTTTTGTACCTGACGAGCAACATTTCATTTTCTTACTGTCTTTCACTCAATTCATGCATCACCCATCTTTCCACCCTCAATATCAATCCCATGGCTTTTAAGCGTTGAGAAATGCATTGTTGGCTCACATTTAATTGTTCTGCAAGTTGTTCTTGCATTTGACCATCATCCTCATCGAGTAAAGCTTGCAATTCGGCATCTTCAAACTTAAACTTTTTCGGTAGTCTTCCACGTTCTTCGTTTCTCACATCAAAATCGCCACTTCTAAACTTATTGAACAACTCGTTGCACTGTGTTTCTGTGTTTTGATGTTTTGCCTAGAGCGTGCTGGCTGTTAGCTTCCACGAGCATTCGATGACATTCGAAAGCAAATTTCTTCAATTGGAAACAGAAAATTAATGATGTCCGCATATCGTAGTTTGTAGGTATAAAATTCGACATTCTTACGAGCGAAAACAAATATGTTGTTGTATGAAACTTGAATGTTTATGAACTGAGTATTGTTGACAGAACTAAATGTAGTGTATAGTTTTACCTAACGACACAGAGATGTCATTAGCGGTCTCATACTTGTACACCGTATATGTGAGGCCCTTGAAGTATGTTTTTGAAAGCTTTGTTCAGGAACCCTTGAATGATCCATTGTATTATTTTATTATTAATTCCTTATTCCATTTAATTATTCGATTGTTATTGTTTTATTTTGTTCAAGAGCGTTATTTAAATGGGGTTACAAGTTGTGTTTTGTGAGCTGAGTTCCGTCATTAAATTATGTACAGTAATTGCTGAGTTCGGAGATATTGTGAGCTGGTATGGATTTTGAGAGAAATGTATTGTTGTTGATGTCCTTAATTGTAAAATAGTTTTCTACGGTGAGTTTTTGCTGGTTGTTAAATGATATTTCTTCTATTTTGGTGTCTTTGTGATCTTGGAATGAGTTGATGTGGTCGATGGTTGCAGAAGTATAGTTTTTCGATTTATTTTGTTGAGTTATTATTTTTTGTTGTTTGGGCATTGGTTTAATTTTTTTTTTTTTTGTTATAATGTTTAATGGTGTTGCAGCGGCGTTCTTGTTTAACTTTATTTACGGATTTATAAATTAAAATAAAAAAAAATAGTGCACGTTTCGAGCTACCGCATTTTACTCAAAATTTCCTTGTGCAGAATTCGTGCGGAGTCGATATTCCACATTATTTTCGGCAGTGGTTTTTTGTGCGCCCTAAGCTTTAACATTCCATACATCGCATTGGATTTGTGGTATACGCATCCACTATAAACTTTTCCCAGCCAATTTTCAAGTGGTTTTATCTTTTGATTAAATCCAAAGTGATGACTGCCGATCCATTAGGGTCAAGGCCACCGTCAACTTTTATCATCATTTTCCTTACCTCAACCAACATTTTGCTCGCTAAGTCCTTCGGATGAGATCAATTATCTTCTTCGAAAATAGTTTTCCTTGTGTGAAATTTGGGGATCTTTGAAGTGCAATTTGTACTGGGATAGTGTTAAAATGTGTTGCTTTGAGAAATTTATCAGCTGCCTTTACATTTTTTTCTTTTATGGGTAGGTCGCCCGATTTCCGTTCAACTACCTCGGAGTACTCGCGGTTTGTTGAACTAAATTCCATTTCGATTCGGAACACATGGTACGAACTTCTTTTTATATATATTTTTTTTAATTTTGGACTATCTACGGATATAATTAGAAACCTTGGGAAATCCAGGATCCAGGTTTTTAAACCAGTTTCTATAGTAATCGCCCCCACAACCATTCTGGGACTTACTCTCAAAAAAAATGTCTTCCAAAATTTATCTACACTTTGGAGCACTTTGGCTCCAGAACATGGCGAGATTCCATTCCCATAAATTAACCCTTAGCATTTGTAACCCCTATTTATGCTATCCCATATATTTTTTATTTTCTCGATTTGATAAATACAAAAATCCAACAAAAAAAATGTTTTGTCCAGCAACATTATGAGTCGGGAACTTCACAATTTTTGATTTTTACTTTGAACTTAGAGAAAAGTCTGAATAAAAGCCTACAATTAACCTAACATAGATGAGCTGTTTGACGCAACTGGACTTACATATTTAACGGGGCGTCAACAATTAGCCACCACGAGAAATTATAAAAGGAAAGGGGAAAACAAGCGGAAGAAATTTGAAATACAGTGTCGGACAATTAATAAGAACACCTTGCACTTAACTTCCATTAATTTTTTTTAATCGTATTGCTTATGGCAAACACATTTTGTAGAGAAGAAAATGGAATGGTATATACTTTATAAATTTCTAGCTGGCAACACTACATTTAAATATTTTTTGGGGATTCCTAAACAAAAAAGTTGAAGCGAAGCATTCGAAGGCGGACAATCTAATAAGAACAGCAGACGAAAAAATTTATATTTTAAAAAGAAAACTTAAATTTGTTTATAATTTTTACTGGTAAGCATTTAAATGGTAGCATTGAGGGTAATTCAACAAATTAAATGTAAACTATTCCGTAATGTCACAGCCAAATGGGTCGAGCAAAGCACTGTAGCAAGGAGGAACGTGATTTGGTGAAAAAACTGCGAAATGAGGGACAAAGCATCCGTCAAATAGCTAAAGCTATTAGCAGATCCTCGACATTTGTCTGCCAATCTTTATTACCTCAAAAATTTCATTACAAGAGAGGTAGGCCCCGAAAAACTACAAGTGCAGATGACAATCGCATACAAATTTTCGCGGCGCGCGATCCATTTAAGGCAGCTGCCGCAATTAGAGAGGAGACAGGAGTTTAAATTTGTGATCGATTAGTAAAGAAACGTTTGATGGAAAAATGTACGAAAAGTGCCAATGTCGACACGAAGACATCGAAAGTGTCCCATAGAGTTCGCTGAAGCACACACTGAGTGGGATGGTTCAATTAATTTAAAAAAATGGCCTAACGTATTGTGGACAGACGAAAGCAAGGTTAATCTTGTTGGAAGTGATAGCAAACGTTGAGTTAGACGCCCGAAAAATGCAGAATTGGTCCAAAATATACTAGGAAGACGTTTAAGCACGGAGATGGAAGCATCATGGTATGGAGATGCTTCTCTTGGTATGGTGTGGGCCCTCTGTATTGGATAAAAGAAATGATGGACAGATTTCTTTACGTAAACATCTTTCAAGAGGATGACCTTCCTTATGCTGAATGGGAAATGCCCCTGAAATGGCAAATGCAACAGGATAACGACCCAAAGCACACCTCAATCCTTGCACGAGATTGGTTTTCCCACAATGGAATTCCGGTTATGACCTAGCCTTCACAATCTCCTAACCTTAATCCAATCAAGAACTTGTGGAATATTGTCAAAGAGAAGATTGGCAGTACCAGAGCTAAAAACAAAGACGAATTGTGGCAAAGCATTCAAAGAACGTGGTATTCCATACCCCAGGCTACTCGCGCGTCTCTGGTGGAATCAATGCTTAGAAGATGTAAGGCGGTTTTAATTAACAAAGGTTATTTCACAAAATATTAGCATTAGTGAACAATTTGAGACAATATGTTATAATTTTTATTTTTTTTAATTGAAGTGTATAACTTTTAAATTTATTTTTTTACACTGAATTGATTTTGTTTTTGTTTTAAGAAAAAATTAAACTTATGGAATAAATGAATAAAAGTAAATACCTTTTAAATTTATCATAAGCCTAGAGAAATATTTTTTTAAGGTTTTTGTTTAAGGTTTTGGTTTCAGAACAAGGTGTTCTTATTTATTGTCCGACACTGTACATAAGAGTTATCATTTATCATTCGATCTAACAGGAATTTTAAAACACTTTTATAATTTGATTCTCTTGTACATGAAACAAACATGTTATTTCATATATTTCATATGCAGTGAATCATCCAAAAGAGATTTATTCATTATTCACTCATTGGAATGTTTTGTTTCTTGTTTTTTTTCTTGCATACAGCTACATATACATAGGTAAATGTAAATGAGCGATTGTCAGTTGTGTATACATATTCATTTTATATACATAATCAAAAAAAAAAAAAAAAAAAATATTAGCATACTTTTTGGATTGCATTAAAAATGCACACCTTAAAGTATACATGAATACGGGGGGCATCTATACAGTAGATCTACATTATAGATTCCCCCAGCTAAATAAAATTGATCTCTCAATTAATCGAGGAACTCAATTATCTTTACAAAAATCAATCTTTACAAAAATTCAATCAACAAAATTCATTGCCAAAATACATTAATTTCTTAAATTTCTTAAAATTTTTATAATTATATAAACAAAAAATGCAGTTTAGCAGTTTAAAAGCGTAGGCGCTTGAGGGGAAAAGCGGGGCTTAAATTCTTACCCTTCCTCCTCCCAAGGGTACATAGTGTTTATGTGCAATTGATATAATCATAGTCAAAAATAACACTTATTTTAAGGTTTAAATAAATTAAAGGTACTTTAATGTCACGGATTTCTTAAGCAATTTAAGTACGAGTAAGTATAATTTTGTTAAAGTACACTTTATATTTGATTATAATTATGCGTCAATTTAGTTATTGTTATGTCAGTAAAATGTTTTTTATTGTAAGTAGACAGAATCTACCGCTTGGTTGGCGCTGGGTACGCCCATGTAATAAGTAATCAAAATTAAAATATTACTCCCAGCCCTGGCAAATAAATATATCGAGTCCTAACTAACTTTCTGACTTTTGGAAATGACATATTTCCTTACTTTATGATTTATATGCAAAACAATGTCCTTGTATTTTTTGGGGAATGTATTCAAGCAGGGGTCAATTCACTTAGGATAACTATGTATAAGACAGGGGCATCTCAGTGCATATAAAACTGCACCTCGAGATTGAGGAGTTCAATAGCTTCAATATTTTTTGAACGATTCTCTGTTTTTTTTAACATTTTCCATTTTTCAAAGAACGCTAGTGCTTCACGTTTTTGGCTACATTAAAGCTTATGAATCACTATTCGTCTGCTCCTGAAAAATAGCGAAGTGTCTGTATATAACTACGAATTCATACAAATATCTCGGATTGACTAAAGACAATCAATCCAGCATATTCAACCCCAGATTCGTGTCCTCAAAGAAATCAATTAGATTTTTTAAATTTGTTGTCCTGCCTAATTGATTGTACTTCATTTGTTTTGCATGCCATCATTTTATCATTTTATTTCTTTCACATTTTTTTACTTCACTCAATAGAATGTAAGGAATGACATAGCAATTGAGCCTACACGATCGCTACTACTCACATACTTGCATACTAGGTTTGGTGGTAATGACGCCACGGCCATCATCCTTACCTGCTCTTTCTTGTGTAGTTCTAATTCTAAAATCTGAAAATCGTATAGCGCGTGAGTCTAATGTTGCTCTTCTTCCGCCAGTTATCGAATTCACCATTTCACTTGCTACCATTGATTCTGTTAGTAAACTTTGTGGATCCATTCTAAGAATTTGCGATGGATATCGAAGAAATATTGAAGTTTCTAATGAAGCTGCTGTACTGGGTCGTGGTGTAATGGCGGTTATATCGTCCATACTTCTGAAAGTTAGGCTTCTTGGATTGAGGTCATATAAAGTTGAAGTTTCCAATAATGAGATTCTTGGGGTGGGGTTGCGAGTAGGACCTGAACTTCTCATTGCTGCGCTTAAACGTGTCGATGTTAGTGGTGCCGACACAAAGGATGTTCTTAAATCGGAAACTCTGATTGGATGAATTACTTCTGGTATGGCCATATCTGTCACTGTTGTTGTTGTTGTGGTTACCACATGATTGGAAGAATCAGCTAATACAAATTAGTTTCATGTTAGGATATTTCGTTAAGCTCTCTTCAAATTGCATCGAAATTTTGTATTGGTTTATGCTGATGATTTACCTTTACTTCGGGCAGATACATTTCTAGCTAATTCTTTGTCACTCCTTTGTTGTTTTGACATTTATATGTTCGCTTTTATTATTGGACTTTTTGAAATAAATAATCAACAGTATTGAAATTGTAAATATATTTTTGAAATTTGTTTTGTTTAGTATTTTGTTCGACAAACGAAAGTTTTGTTGAGTTATTTACACTCAAAAAAAAACACAAACAGTTGGTTACAGTTGTGTAATTCGTTGCTGGTGTAAAAAGTTACCATTACTTGGAAATGAGTGAAATATCTGAAGAAATACGCTATGTGATGCTTTATTACTATAGAAAAAATAAAACAGCTGCAAAAAAAAAAAGCTGAAAATTTTGTGCGGTTTACGGTGAAGATGCTGCAGGTAAACGCAGCAACCAGGAGTGGTTTGCTTGAGTCCGTTCCCGAAATTTTTTTATTAAAGATGCACTGAAAGATGGACTGAAAATAAATGAAAAATCCAATGAAATTTTTCAACTGGTTTAGTAAGATTGACACGCAAGCTGTCAGGAGTTAGCGAAGGCACTAAACATCAACCACATTACAGGTTTGTGGATAGCAACCGCGGATAATTTTTATATGACCCAATATTTCATGCAAAAACCATGAAAATCAGAAAATAACTTAGCCCACATACCGCCAATTGCAAAGAGGTACATATTTATTTACTCGAACGCGCCCGAACTTAGCTAGCCCACTTGTTTTCTGTATGACTTAATAAATCGAATTAGATTGAATTTGTTGAAAAATAATAGCTTAGCAAATATTTACCTAAAGACGTTTAGAGAGGGAATCGAAAATCGTGGTTTGTTGAAGGTATTGAAACCGTTAGCCTTACCTTCGCCAAGTCATTATCACTATCGTTACCGAAACGTTGTTCCCGGTAACACGTTATTTCGTTACCATTGATTACATTGATTCGATACTAAATTTTTATAATCGATACTCAATTTATTGTAATCAACGTTTTAAATACTTATAAAAATCATAGAGAAACTATAGAAATCAAGCCCTGCAAAAATATTAAAAGGACGATCCGCAAAGGAAAATTTCAACGGCAACATTTAACTTATATTAGGCTGATGTTTGGAAAGTCTTATTATTATTATATTATTATTCTTCATGGGCTCGAGCTTGGCATACAATTATTTAACATATATGGCCGATTCTAGGCAAGCCCATGACCAACCTGGAAAGCCATGTGTAAAATTTAACAATGTTCAGCCCGTGCAAGTCGATGTTGGGCAAGCTTGTATATTTGACACCCGTCTTCAGCCTTCATGGACTTTTGAAGTTTCTTTCCACAGGTCCTATATTTATGACTTGTGCTCTTCTTCTCTTGTATATAATACACAGATATCTAGAAGCTTTTTCGTCCACCACACTCCCGAAAGTGATTATCTTCCCGCCATTTGCTTATCTGCCCGAGTACTCCCTTTAGTTACTCTGTCTCCTGTTTTACAAAAAGGTACAGATCCTATTTGAGGAAGCTTGTCCGCATGTTCTTTCCACTCTATCTCAAGTTGATATTCCCAACGTATCCTGGTATCCAACACACAACTGGAGCGTGATCAAATCATCCCACCCTAAAAACTGCTAGGCTCTCGGACATAAGACTCTGAGATACTGGGAAAAGTAAATCATTAGTGGGATTTATGTAAACTCATAAATGCCTCGCAAAGCCTATGAACTTATAAACTCGTAAGAAAATTATCAAATTTCATACAAATTTTGACAAGTTGACACACTTATAACCTTATGAGGCATTTATGAGTTTATATGAAACACTCTAGTATATTTCTGGAAAACTGTTTTTAAAAATTAGAATAAAGCTAAAGAAATCGATAAGTCAAATGGTAGAAAATATCAACAGGCCTGCTACATACTTCTAAAATAAAAGTCTGTTTCTTAGCTTTTCGTTGTGTTTGTAAGTGGAATAATACTGGGATTCTCTAAGTCTAGCAAATGCCTTTGCACGGTGTATGAATTGGACATTTTTGTGTTATTTCAGGGATGTTAAAGTTTTGCAATTCTGTTACGCTTGCAACGTGCAAAGGCGTATGCTAGACTCAGAGAATCCACGTAATGAGAAAAATGTTTTCACGAAACAAGGCGACTCTTTATTATGGACAACGTTCCAATTTCCAACGTTCCGCTAACTAAATTGTATTTTTTTTTAAATAAATTTTTCGTAAATCCGTGTAATTATGGCAGAAACCAACACGTGTGGCAACCCTAGGTCGATACAATGGCAATGTCTCGCCTTTTGTACTTCCAGGATATTGAAATTGCACGCATCTTGCATGAATCTGTGCTTGAAAAATACTAGGATAGTTTCCCATAGACTCAAAGTATTTGAATTTTGACTCAAATTGAAACATTTGGCCCAAAACCATCACTATCACCCAACCAAAACCTTTAATCCTCAACCAAGGCCTTTGGTATCATTTGTCAGGTTCTTCGCAAATCGTCTTAAAAAATCCTCTATACAGAAATTAATAGATTGTTATTTTAGCTACTTAGTTGAAGAGACAACAAGGCACCACCTCTTGGCAGGCAATGGCCTAACCTACAAGAGTAAAAATTACCTATGAAAAGCTTGTCACTTCGACTGTAGGTCCCTTCCATTCATGTATAAATATAAAAAGGACAAAATTGGTGGATGCGAAAAGTTCGGCCTAGTCCTTCCATGGGCTGTTGTGCCATTAAAAGAAGAAAAGATGTTGAAGATATTTCAGAAAAGTTTTTCAGCCCGTAAACAAATTTCGCATGAATTTACTTAGCTTAGACTAATACTAAGACATAAAAGATAAAACACATAACTTGTTTACTAACTACTATATGTATGTACTGCGTCCTAACCATGAACTGTCAGCATCTTAAAGATTCTTAAGTAAGTACATAGGTACTTTTCGGAAGCATTTCATAATTTAGCTATGCATAAAGACTTCAAACAAATAAGCTAAAAACAACTGCATAAGTTTAAGTACTTACTTACTTACTTTTAATGGCACAACAGCCCATGGAGAGCCTAGGCCGAGCTTTTCGCATCCACTCATGTTGTGCGTGTTATATTTGTACATGAATGGAAGGGACCTACCTAGTTTAATGCCGAATCAGAACGGCGACGTGAAAGTGAAAACCTTTTCATAGGCAATTTTTACTCTTGTAGGTTTGCCATTGCCTGCCAAGAGGTGGTGCAGTGTAGAAAAATTATTTGTTCTCATTTTTGATTTTGCCTGTGCCGGTTTAAGTACTCTGTACAAAAAAATGTTGTTTGCTTCTGAGAGATCCTTCATACGAAAAGCCAAAAGGATTAAAACAAAATATTGGAATTTACAAGCAATTCGAAAAACTTTATCAATTAAGTACCTACTACGGTACTTAGAATTCGCTTTTAGTATAATTAATTTTTATTTTATCAGTTTTTATGAAATAAGGAAAATTATAAACCGGAATCAGTACAAAATATTTTTAAAGCCATTTGTGTTTGAATGCCAGTAAGAGTCGCTACATCAAAAACTTTTATACTTTTCCACACTGACGAGTTGAAAGAAAAACAAAAACCTGATTTTCGAAAAATTGTATTACGGTGAACTTAGGCGGTATTGATATGTATCGATTCATAAATATGTGAGTAACTACGCTTTTGATGCAGGGTCTTAGTTTTGTTTTCCCAATTGACAATCTTTGTACAGTAGCAGTCACAACAAATTACAAGGTACACAAACAACAAAACAAAAGAAACACAAAAATAATAAAATAAAAATTTTATAAAATAATAATAACAAAAATGTTATATTGATAATGCTAAAAATCAAGGGAGAGGGGTAGGAGAAGTAAAGAAATTAATAGCTATGTATAACAAAACAGAAACAACATTGTAATAATATTAAGATACAGCGTAAATATGATATAAAAAATGTTATTAACTTTATTATTACATAAGTATAAGTATGAAATCAAATATGTCGTATTGAAAAGTACCACTAGGGTAAATATCACTAAACAATATAAGAAATAATGACGTGAATCTGTTCCGGCGGGAGGTGATTTTAGGTGGAGTACGAGTAGTCCCGAAGGACTTTTATTTTATGTCCGAAATCGATTTCTGATTTTTATTGCTCTAAAAAGAAAATTGAATATGAAAATACTTTTATTTTTCTTGGACCTACCCCATCTGATGTAATTAACAAACATTTTGAAGAAAATTTAATTTAAATTTATTATTCGAAATTCAACAATGTTCCAACTTTCGATTTTAACATTTTGAAAGTATTTTAAAAGCAGGTTACATGGTCTGTTATGCCACTGAAAGAAATATAAGTAAGTATTTTTAAAACATTCACTCTGGCATCCAGTCATTTCCAATTATGTAGTAAACATTTTTAATTGAGTACCAATTTCTTGTTATGTGAAGGTAAAGTATCAACCGTGATTATATTTTTGATGATAGTTAAGACCAATGTTTTTTATACTCTTGCATTCACTTTTGTAAATTTTCACTACTGGGACGAAGTTAATATACTCACATACATATACAAACACAAAATATATTACATTGCTCGCTCATATTAGCTCCTCTGACCTCTCAACACAGCGTTACCCTTTGCCTAGACCGAACGGGCGAATCGTCGACACATACGGGCTTTCTGTCGGTATGTGTTGAATGATACTGTTTCGCAAAAGGAAGATTCGAAAAATTCGATTTTATTATCTAAACTCTACTGTGATAAGATACCTCAGATCTAAGGCTGTCCCACCATATGACCCCTCTTTATACAAATGATCCTTACCCTCACTGTCGGCATCTGACGCGCAATTTTTTGCAGCAATAACTTTTGTGGTATTTAAATAGGCTTAATGAACGTTAAGTTTGCCAGAGAAAAAAACATAAATCCCGAAAGTAAAGTTCCGGCGCGGCCGAACTTTATACATATATCTTACACACCCTCTGATATAATAAAGTTTTTAAAGTAATTTTAAACGTGTGTACCAAAATTTGGTTCCATTTGACTTTCCGTTTCCTTTGATACTTTTTTACTTGCATTGGAAGTAGGCGTGGCTTTTCCCCAATATTGACAATTTTCAGAGCAGTTGTTATTCAGAGACTATTTCAATGATGTGTATCGCGTTTTGTTCAATCGATTTTGCCCATTTCAGAACTTAAGTCATATTGAAAATAAAAAATTTTGATTCCAAGTTCAGTTGAGATTGTTTAAGTTTTAATCGAATTATAGTGTCCATAGACAAATGGGCGGAAGGACAGA
Source organism: Palloptera scutellata (assembly GCA_958295655.1). Classification (NCBI taxonomy): domain Eukaryota; kingdom Metazoa; phylum Arthropoda; class Insecta; order Diptera; family Pallopteridae; genus Palloptera; species Palloptera scutellata. The sequence goes on from OY282451.1 coordinate 52,892,587, forward strand.
CGAACCTGGCTACATCGACTCGGCTATGCATGCTGATCATTTACCTATATACTTATATGGTACATATATGTATGTTCATACCTACGGCAACTAATAGTGGGCGTTGCAAACAACCTTTACTCGACAAAACTAATATACTTTATACACGGAGTCTGTATGTCTTAAAAATTGTTAGCAAACACGATAATATCGCATTCTTGACAAGAAACGTGACCTATTTATCCATTACTACTTAAAAGTACTTGAAATTGTTTGAAAATACATGAATAAGTACTAGTGCTGGAGATTTTTCACTTGGGAAAGTGGGACTTGTACTAGTACTTGCACTGGTACTGGTACTGGTACTGGTACTGGTACTACTGGTACTGGTACTGGTACTACTGGTACTACTGGTACTACTGGTACTACTGGTACTGGTACTGGTACTGGTACTGGTACTGGTACTGGTACTGGTACTGGTACTGGTACTGGTACTGGTACTGGTACTGGTACTGGTACTGGTACTGGTACTGGTACTGGTACTGGTACTGGTACTGGTACTGGTACTGGTACTGGTACTGGTACTGGTACTGGTACTGGTACTGGTACTGGTACTGGTACTGGTACTGGTACTGGTACTGGTACTGGTACTGGTACTGGTACTGGTACTGGTACTGGTACTGGTACTGGTACTGGTACTGGTACTGGTACTGGTACTGGTACTGGTACTGGTACTGGTACTGGTACTGGTACTGGTACTGGTACTGGTACTGGTACTGGTACTGGTACTGGTACTGGTACTGGTACTGGTACTGGTACTGGTACTGGTACTGGTACTGGTACTGGTACTGGTACTGGTACTGGTACTGGTACTGGTACTGGTACTGGTACTGGTACTGGTACTGGTACTGGTACTGGTACTGGTACTGGTACTGGTACTGGTACTGGTACTGGTACTGGTACTGGTACTGGTACTGGTACTGGTACTGGTACTGGTACTGGTACTGGTACTGGTACTGGTACTGGTACTGGTACTGGTACTGGTACTGGTACTGGTACTGGTACTGGTACTGGTACTGGTACTGGTACTGGTACTGGTACTGGTACTGGTACTGGTACTGGTACTGGTACTGGTACTGGTACTGGTACTGGTACTGGTACTGGTACTGGTACTGGTACTGGTACTGGTACTGGTACTGGTACTGGTACTGGTACTGGTACTGGTACTGGTACTGGTACTGGTACTGGTACTGGTACTGGTACTGGTACTGGTACTGGTACTGGTACTGGTACTGGTACTGGTACTGGTACTGGTACTGGTACTGGTACTGGTACTGGTACTGGTACTGGTACTGGTACTGGTACTGGTACTGGTACTGGTACTGGTACTGGTACTGGTACTGGTACTGGTACTGGTACTGGTACTGGTACTGGTACTGGTACTGGTACTGGTACTGGTACTGGTACTGGTACTGGTACTGGTACTGGTACTGGTACTGGTACTGGTACTGGTACTGGTACTGGTACTGGTACTGGTACTGGTACTGGTACTGGTACTGGTACTGGTACTGGTACTGGTACTGGTACTGGTACTGGTACTGGTACTGGTACTGGTACTGGTACTGGTACTGGTACTGGTACTGGTACTGGTACTGGTACTGGTACTGGTACTGGTACTGGTACTGGTACTGGTACTGGTACTGGTACTGGTACTGGTACTGGTACTGGTACTGGTACTGGTACTGGTACTGGTACTGGTACTGGTACTGGTACTGGTACTGGTACTGGTACTGGTACTGGTACTGGTACTGGTACTGGTACTGGTACTGGTACTGGTACTGGTACTGGTACTGGTACTGGTACTGGTACTGGTACTGGTACTGGTACTGGTACTGGTACTGGTACTGGTACTGGTACTGGTACTGGTACTGGTACTGGTACTGGTACTGGTACTGGTACTGGTACTGGTACTGGTACTGGTACTGGTACTGGTACTGGTACTGGTACTGGTACTGGTACTGGTACTGGTACTGGTACTGGTACTGGTACTGGTACTGGTACTGGTACTGGTACTGGTACTGGTACTGGTACTGGTACTGGTACTGGTACTGGTACTGGTACTGGTACTGGTACTGGTACTGGTACTGGTACTGGTACTGGTACTGGCACTCGCACTGGCACTCGCACTGGCACTCGCACTGGCACTCGCACTGGCACTCGCACTGGTACTTTTAATAGTATTTGAAATTTTACAGCTTTGCTTCCAATACTAAACGAGTACAAAGTCACAGCAAAATATCGGAAACTTAGAATGCTATACTTTGGTGTCTATCATACATTTACTTGTACATTTACTTTAACTTGTACATTTACTTTACTTTACTTTTAATGGCACAACAGCCCATGAAGGACCTAGGCCGAGCTTTTCGCATCCACTCATGTTGTACGTGTTATATTTGTACATGAATGGAAGGAACCTACAGTTTAATGCCGAATCCGAAAGGCGAAGTGAAAAGCTTTTCTTAGCAGTTTTCACTCTTGTATGTTTGCCATTGACTGCCAAGAGGTGGTGCCGTATAGAAAAATTATTTTTTCTAGTTTATGATTTTGCCTGTGTCGAGATTCGAACCCCGGACACTCTGCGTAGCAGTCCAACGCACTACCACTACGCCACAGCGACCACTTTACTTGTACATATTATATTCAATTCGTGATAGCGTGAAAATAAAGTATTTGTTGTTGGCAGATCAAAAAATTAATAAATCATTACTGTTATATTCGCTAACTTCGTTTTAGCTGTATACTATAGATATTTCAAACGTTAAAATAACTCGTTTCAGCGAATGATTACTTTAACCAGTTAAATTTGAACTAGTTTGGTTGGTATTCTCCAAACTCTCGCTGTAACCGAAAGCATCATTTTAAGCGAGTACGTTGTAAGCGAAATGTACTGTACTTGTAAGAGTAAGTGCATAAACGTAAACAATGATATACTTAGTTAGTAGATTTTATCATATATGAGAGTATAATAACAACAACCATAAAAAGAGCTTGTAATCTAAATAATAATCGATAAATTGTTTAGATAAAAGTGTAGTTACAGCTCAAAATATAAAACACAAAACGATGAAATACATTAAAGATATTTAGGCATCAACAAAATATATATAATATAAAAATAATAATAATAATAATGAAAAAATAGCAACAGCAAACACAATGTCATGAGAAGCAACAGCACATGAAAAGCAAAATAGAAATAGATATTAGGTAGGTGGAGGGTATCTAGTGAAGGAAAAGGTGCTATGTGTAAGTAAGAAAAAGTCTGTTGAAAGCAAAAAAAAAAAAGAGTACTTAAAAACGATTAAATTATGAATGACACCTGAAATAGTTTGAACACGCAAAATTTTCGCTTGGAACTAGGCTTTAATGCGATGGATTGAAATGAATGAGCTGCGTACATAGAATTCAATTGCAAATTTAAGTTTTTCAAACATTTTTGTAGTTTTACGTAGTTCCAGAAAAATGAGTTTGGCGATGTTTTGCTTTCAACAGAGACCCAATTATAAATACGTAAGTAAAGTAAGTGAAAACAAAATTACTACTTACTGGTACACTTCTTAAAGTACATGTCTACGTTGAATGGATGCAAGTAATGGAAAAAAATTTATTCGAATTTTTTATAATTTTTGTATGTTTTTATTACTTATTGCCAATTGAAATTTGTTTATACTCTAGAGAGATTTTGTGAATTCCGTATTGGATATCAAGAAGTTTTTCCGAATGCTATACACTCGTAATTCTTTGTCCAATTTTTTTACACATGCAAAGCATACGCTTTCCGATCCAGCGACTACATTTCCCCAGTCAAATTATGCGTATTTTAAAAAATCATGTATTAATAATGTGTTTAATTTAGTTTCACAACTTCACTAGTTCACGCTTTTTCTTTCGCTCTTCGTATATTCCAACTAAACTGTTGCGACATCATGCGACACCAAAAATGCCAGCTGAAAATTCTCGCATGGATTCGGAAGCAGCAAGCACTACCAGCAGCAGCTGCGCCGCAGGTAGCGGCAAAGCATTTTGTATAGAGCTGAAAAGAAAAGCTTTTAATTTTCGCATTTGTATACACTGCTCGGTCGGTCGTCGGCATGGAAACCAATTAACATCAGATAAGATAACAAGCACATCCATGCAATGTCTGCCTGTCGGTTGCTTAGCCTATACGTCTGTCCGCAAATATTCACTGATGCTATATTTGTGCCTTTTTCGGTTTCCATTACTTTTGTTTTTGTCTTGTTTTTGCGCGTACAAATATAGAAAAACAGAAAAAATACAAAGGTTTCATGTAGATAGGAAATCAAAATAGAGCAACAGAAAAAAATGGATTTTTTATGTTATTTGTAAAAGGGTTGCATGCAGATTGTTTGCTAAAAAATAGCAGCAACAACAGCAGCAACCTAGTAATGAGGAAAGCAAAAATACTCGTCTAGCAAAATTTAGGCTTACAAACTTTTAGCTTTTAATTTCGTAATGTGTTCGTAGCCATAGACACAGCGTACATAAATGGAAGAACGTAGAAGAAATTTGGTCGTTGCTGCAATTTTGTGTGAACATTTATTTCGCGTGACGTCAACTAATTTAACATTGAGTGCATGTGTTTCACCAGCTCTCACAAACATACTACAATTGAAGTGAGTGAATTGACTTGATAAGACAAATACTATGATAAAATAGTACCGAGTAGAGATTTTTTCGTTTGTTTGTTTTTGTTTTTGTTATCCAGAATTATGTTTTCCATATTATCCTGGCAAATGAATCATTTATTTTTCGAAACAACTTTGTGCATTTCACTATAAACAAATATGCTAAAGACCAAACAAAATGAACGAGTAAGATACGATATTAGTTTGTTATCAAAAACTATGGCAATTATGGTACACCAACAAGATTTTCTGAGTCATGATTTAACGACCGAATGCATGAGAAAAGAATAACGGTGATGTACGTGATAGGGGATTACTTGTGTTTCAGAATCACGTAAATAATTATGTGAAAACTCGATTGCAATATGAAGCAAAGGAAATTCAGTGGAAAAACATCTTCATATTCATTTTCTCTTCACATCGAAATCGTGCTCTAAAAAGAAGATTAATCTACGAAAAAAGTAAAGGTGCATAAAATTTTCATGAAGTTCAAAGCAAGGGGAAAAATAGCGTAACTTTAATTTGAATTCCTTCAAACTTCATTTGATGCTGCAAGGATTCAATATTACATTCCATACTACCTGACCGGAATATAAATCCACAAACCACTTACTTATTCTTAAGCTACAAAAAGATTTTCGAGCTTTAGTCTCTTTTCATTTTGTATAAGCCAAACTGTGTGCTAGAAAACACTTCATTCTTGTTCGGTGAGCTCTAGCAATAGAAATAATGTGTGCGATGCACATGCGATGGAAGTAAGTAATTGGTTGAAGAAAAGTTTAAAATGTTATAATTTCTCTTTTAAAAGCAAAATCATTTTATGCTAATCTTATAGCCACGGTGTTGGCTGTCAACATGCAAGCCGCAATCTCTTCAGCACTAACCTCTACTTCTACTCTTCGCAACGTTAAGGTGTCGTTATTGTCACTGATGTTTTTGCCGTTACTGTTACGTAATCTAGTGATTTGCACATTGTAGGAAACTAGAACCGCTCTTGCAGGCTTGAATGCTGATTGCTGGATAGTGGAAAAGCATTAAAAATTCATCAACGTGATGCAATTGTAACGCTAACAGTTTTTCTTTTGATACGCTTGCAAAGAGTTGGCAACACTTTCAAATAGTGCAATTCTCGTTATAGAACTAAGAACCAGAACAAATAAAGAAAGGGAATAGACTAGATATGGAGCATCATCAAATTCAATTCACTTTATCAAACGGTAACAGGCATCGTATGTGTTGGTAGTAAAGTTCATGTGCAATAGAATTAAATGTTGCGTATACGCAATGTAGTGCATTCGGAATACTTGAGTGCTTCGATTTTACCTTCACAATTTCACAATTTAATTTGATTTTTATCATATTGCATTTTCTACTTTTTACACTGCCATTCAATTCAATTGCTGCTGCTGCAACTTTATGGTTGAGAGATGCTCTCTTTTTTTTATTATTTATTTCTATTTTCTCTACATGCAGTGATTGTTACCCCTTCATTCCCATTGCTGGTATTGCTTGTGCCTTTAATGCTTTGCTGCATGTTTTACATGCAACATTAGTGTAACCACAAAACGACGGTAATTTAAGGCATGATTTAACATAAATTTGCGAATATTTGTTTCCTTCTCGTTGTTTGTGAAACCATCATTTGAAATTGCGGTCAAAACATTTTTGTAATTATTGCAGTTGTTGTTGTTGTTTGATCGTTAGTGTTACAAGCAATTAAGTATTCATACATTACCATTCAATTACAATAATTGCATCATTTGAAAAAGTTTTATTTATTAATTTATACATTTGCATTTTGTTATGTTTTGCCATTCAATGTTCAAGGACATATCGCATACTTTTCAGCACAAATTGTAGTAGGAGGAATGGAGAATTTTCTATAACTTGCTGTATATTGAAAAAGATTTGATCAAATTGGCTGCAAAATAATAACTTATAAGGGTGACAGTGCTATGGCAGTGCCCGGCAAATATGTCACAATTCTTCCCGAAAGTCTAACCCGTGAATTGGGTTTCAATTTCAGACCTTCTGAAATAAAGGTAATACTATTCACTAGGAAGTAGAAAAATTGCTCACACTTAGCAAAAGCGTCAAACTCCTAGGACTACTCCTTGACCTGAAATTTCTATGCACAGCAAACATAGCGGAGAGGCTGCGGAAAGCTTCATGTACTCTCTACTGCTTGCCTGGGATTCAAGATGGTCTCTCCAACCTTGAATCATATCTGGCCACTACTAAACAGTGCTTGAGCCGAATATTCTTTATGGCGCCGTCTTCTGGTGGCTAGCCACTGAAAGTTGGTCAACCTGAAATCGATGTATAAGGATAGAAGAATGACCGCCATATTGTTTACTAGCGCTCCCTGGACTATCTCTACATCAAGGTGTCGCTATTGGTTTTTTTGCAATCCTTCATTGGACGTTAACTGCACTTCTAGTTCAGCAACAAGCTAAGTGCTCAGCTACCATACTCAACGCTATATCCCGCTGGTCCAGAGCGTACCTCTGGGAAATGCCAAAATACTTATTCGAAACATGTCTAAATGTATACCTAGAAATATAAGTTGTATTAGCTCTACTCCGAATCAAAGTCACTCATATCCTCAATAGAGATGAATGGATGGAATGAAATCCATACGGATAGTTCCAAGCAAGCGAAAAAGCTCTCTATTGACTGTTGTGTCATTAAAAGAAAGTAGAAGAACTTCTAAAATAGAGCAAAAGGTTGGTTTCGGTATTTTCTCTAGCAAACTGGGTCTCAAAGTCTCCATTCAGCTTCCTGACCATTGCAGCATATTTCAGGCGGAAGTAATGGCAATATATCACTGTTGTATGTGCCTTTTTTTGCATATACACTGCAAGCAGGAAGCCAGTGACTTGGCTGGTTTTTTAACAGCATGAAAGCTTGTTCTCGACTGCCGATCTTCTCTCACCATCGTGTCAAGTCATTCACAATGTCCACTTATACCAGGTACCTAGACATATGGATATCGAAGTCAAATGCGAGGCCGATGATTTAGACAAACGAGCCCCGTTGCTTTCCGATATTTCATCCTCTTGCACCATCGGTGCTCCTCCTATGATCAAACTTGAATGATAGATTCTAGTATTACAGTCTTCTCATGATTTAAGACCTCTTTTAAATTTTTCACTCTTAGCAAAAAAAAATAAAATAAAAATCCATTCGTATTTATGTGTGAAAATAGTAATATTTATGTGCATTTAAGTATTTTTTTTTTCGTTGACATATTTGTAAAATAATTAATAATTGCGCTTTTTTTTAAAATGCCCACGGAAATAATAAAATACATGCAAATATTTGCATTCATATTCACAGATGGTTGAAACATGATTCAGACAAAAAAGTAGAACTCTCTAGATTTAGAAGATTGCAATCATTACCGATCAAAACTCACCTGAATATTTTAACCAATGACAAGAACGGTTTTTTAGTTAATTGATAAAAAAAAGATAGAATCTAAATAGATTGAATTTGTAATCAGTGACGAGTTTCTTATTCTGGAAGTAACATTCTTTAAATCCTTTGAATGCAGTAAATTTTTCCATTTTTCTTTAAATTAAAAACAATAAGGCTGGAGGGGCAGATGGCTTGCCTGTCGAGCTATTCAAGAATGGGGTCGAAGAGCTCACAAGACGCATGCATGATGCTTTATGCAGAATATGGTCGGACGAAAGCATGCCAATTGATTGCGTACTCTGCCCAATGCACAGGAAATGTGCTTGCACGATCTGCGCCAACTACCGTGGGATAAGCCTTCTTAATATCGCATATATCGGTTCTATCGAGCGTACTGTGCGAAAGACTGAAGCCCATCGTCAACAAACTGATTGGACCTTATCAGTGTGGCTTCAGGCTTGGTAAATTCACCAACGACCAGATATTCACACCATGCCAAGTCCTGGAAAAGACCCGATAAAAACAGATCGACAGTCGCCTTCGACAGCAAGATTAGGGATCACTGTCTGATTTTGGTATCCCTACAAAGCTCATTCGACTTTGCAAAATGACACTGACCGACACCACTAGCGCAGTGAAAATTGGGACAGACCTCTCCGCTCCATTTGATACCAAAAGAGGTTTCAGACAAGGGGACTTCGCATCTTTTCCCAACCTGGAAAGACAGCCTCGTCGAGTGGGTCTAGTGGTGAACGAGGACAAAACGAAATATCTTGTGTCAACAAACAAAGAGTCACGGCGTCTTGGACAAAATGTTACTGTTGACAATTATACTTTTCAAGTCGTCAAGGATTTCGTTCATGATTCAGTATTAATACCAATAATAATGTCAGCCTTGAGATCAAGCAGGTGTTACTAAGCGCTCAGTAGGCAATTGAGAAGCAGAGCCCTCTCTCGACCGAAGAAAATAACACTTTATAAATGTATCTCTCATGCCTCCCGTCATGTGAAAATTGACTACCAATGATCAGAGGCTGTTTTGAGCGTTATAGAGGAACTGGCTGTGAAATTGTATTTGCTAGCTTATCAACTGCCGAATAATATTTCCATCTACTGTTTGTGTTGAATTGTACATACTTACTTAGTATGTTTTAATATGTATTTAATTCTTTTTTCTTTGTATTAAATAATTCATTAATCGCATAATGGCATAGCAACTTTATTAGCAATTCGGATTACTGCAGAAACGTTTTTATGGAATAAAGCAGCAATCAGCAGACAATCAACAAGCAATAATATCAATAATATATAACAATGGCATACGCATGTTTATATATTTTTTGTACTATTATTTTGGAAAAATTGTACATAAATTGTAAATGAAATAATGTTAATAAAAACGTTTACACTTCAATTAAGGGATTATTTTCTTTTTATAAAAATATGGAGAAACAGTCATTCAAACATTTTAAAATGGCATGCATTTGATGTGTGCAAACAATTGATATCCATGTTGTTAATCCTTTAGGAACCGAGCGAGCGATCCACAGTCTTATTGTGTTCAAGAAGACCTCAGTTTTTCACATAGTTAAAATGGTAGAAAAAAATTAAGAGGCAACCTTAACCAGGGGAGGCTACCAAACATTATCAAAGAAACATTACCGCAAATCATCAAGAGAAGTCTGCCCGTCACCACACTCCAATCAGAACTCAGTTAAGGCAAGATGAAGAAGGCCTTAAAGCATAACGTAGACACCCTGACTATGAAATATTGCCATCAGACCTGAATCAGTGCACAACTGTTTGTCCAACGATCAACAGCCATAGGATCAAGACAACCGAATATTCAAATTATATATCGATTACATTAAATTGGTCTTTCTATTGCAGTCACATAAAGAAAGGTAATGCAAAATATCACTGCGTACCCAACAAAAAACCTTTAATTCTGGGTTCAAGTCAACTGCGACCGTAGCAAATACGGTCAAACTTACTTATTATGAACATTTTTGAGGAATACCATTTCAATCTCCGATTTGTGAATAAAAAATTTAGTAGCACATGAGAAATGAAGAAGGGAGAGGAGCAGTATTGTTCATATTTTGCCCAACCATGACAGACTTTGCGAGAGAAACAGGTAGTAAAGTCAGGTAGTATGAAAAAAAAAATATAAACCTTCTATCTCTTTCTTACCATACTGCCTTACTTTTCCACCAGTCTTTCTGGAACACTTTTTTATGCTTGCATCAGTATAAACAACCACATTGATTGGAAAGTTGGAAAGTTTTCATATGTACTATGGAACTTTCTAACCTTAAGCATCTCAATTTTCTTGATTTTAGTTCTATATACACGTCCCTGTAACCAGTCTTATAAAGGATTCTTTAATAGCTATAGCCGAACTTACAGCTCTGGCGTCATAATTTTTCCACGATTGAGTTCTGTCATAGTAACCGTTTTATCAGGGAGCGTTACACTATTCAACAACTCGTCGAAATTGTTAAAATTTACATATTATGAAAATTTGTGTTCGTTCGCCAAACCGAGTGATCAATTGAACAAGTAAAATGCCCAACAATCCCTGTACGATGCCGAAATGCGCGGCCTAGCAAGAACATTGCTGCCTTTGCTGTAAGATTGGCTGAAGACCCAAACCTCTTGATTCCTTGTCGTGCACAAGGAGTTGGCCTTTCAGTGACTTCAACTTCGCGAATTTTGTGAAAAGACTTGGGCATGCATACATACGTTGCGTATGCACACATAAGATTTAATTAACATAGGAACTGAAGCCCCAAGACCACCAAGCTCGTCGTACGTTCGAGCTTGATTGGTTGGAAACTGAGCTAAATTTTGTCGAATAAATCATCTTCAGTGATGTAGCACATTTTTGGTTGAACAGCTTCGTGAACAAGTTAAATTACCAAATTTTGGACAGAAAGTAATCTATTACTTACTTACTTAATTGGCACTACAACCGATGATCGGTCTTGGCCGCCTCTACAAAGCTTCGACAGTCGCCTCTGCTATGCGCGCGCTGGCGCCAGTTGATAAGGCCAAGTGCAGTCAGGTTGCCCTGCACCTGGTTTTTCCAACGGAGATTAGGACGTCCCTTTCTCCGTGTTCCTCCACCGTGGTTCGAATAAAACAACCTTCTAGCCGGAGCGCTTTCTTACATTCGCTCAACATGACCCAGCCAGCGAAGCCGCTGGACTTTTATACGCTTGACTATGTCAGTGTCGGCGTACAGCTCATTATGAAGTATCTTCCTCTCGAACGCTCCTAACAGCCTCTCATCATTGATGGTCAATGTCCACGTCGCTGCGCCTTACATTAGGACGGGAAGGATGAGGGAATTATAGAGCGTTATTTTCGTCGGTCGAGAGAGGGCTCTACTTCTCAATTGCCTACTGAGCCCGTAGTAACACCTGTTAACAACAGTTAGTCTCCACTTGATCTCATGGCTGACATTATTGTTGGTGTTTATGCTGAATCCTAGATATACGAAATCCTTGACGACTTGAAAAGTATAATTGTCAACAGTGACATTTTGTCCAAGACGCCGAGACTCTTTGTTTGTTGACACAAGGTATTTCGTTTTGTCCTCGTTCACCACTAGACCCACTCGACGAGACTCCATTTCCAGGTTGGAGAATGCTGCACTGACTGCTCGAGCGTTTTTGCCAATGATGTCAGTATCATCAGAGTATGATACGCTGAAAGTAGTCTACAGCAGTATCAAAAGTCTCTATTGTATCCAGAGGAATGGCGTGGATTTGGGTCAGGTGGCGTCAGTAGGCCATACATTTTCCAAAACGAGAATGGCCAGACGGTGACTGTCAATGGCGAACGGTATCGCGCCATGATATCCGATTTTTTGGTAGTCTCACTTAGGCGATATGGACATGGACAACATGTGGTTCCAACAAGATGGCGTAAAGTGCCTCACAGCGGGCATTACATTGGAATTATTGCAAGAAAAGATCTCAGAAAGCGATACTTCCAGAAGAAGCGATATGGAATGGCCATCGAGATCGTGCGACTTTAGACTTTTTTCTCAGGGGCTACGTTAACTCGCCTATGCCAAAAAAAACACTACAATTACCCAATAGGAGAGCAACATCATTCAAATCATTGGTGAGATCTTGGTTGGAGAGATGGACTTATGCAATAGAGTCATACAAAATTTGACGTCTTGGATGGAGTCCTGTAAACGAAGCGGCAGAGGCCAGTGAATGATATCACTGTTAAAACATAATAGTATTGAATGTACTGCAATTTGCAATAAAGTTTTCCGTCATAGCCGACAAACAATTATTTTTATTCGATTTAAAGTTCAGACACGACTAATGAAAAACCCTTTACTGGTATTACCATATTCTACATAGACCGCGAGGGGCCACAATTATTGCTATATATAGTCTAATCATATGAGAATAGACTAGTTTTTTTTATAAAGGCAAGTCTTTGGACATGACCAGTACTGTTCCTGCTTTTATATACTAGTCACAAACTGATTATAATAGAATCATTTTGTTTCAAAGAAAAAAAAAAAACTATATACTTGTATATTATTTTATTTTATTTATTTATATTTTTTTGTAATAATAAAAAATGAATGACTTATTAAATTTTATAAAAATTACTGTGCTCTAACCAGTGGCTGTGGCTTTTTGAGCAAATATCTTATTAGCTGAACTACATGAGCATTGTGCAACGATCGTTTTAAAAGCAATAAGTAGCGTAATATTATGTTCCCACTGAGCCCAAATAGCATAATCTAGGTAATTTTCATGGTTTCAGCTGCAACTAAGTTGAGATGCGAAATTTCGCCATTTAAATAAATGTGAAATGAAACCACTGAAGTAGCGCTGTTCCGCCGAAACCACGTCGAAATTGAGTTAAAAATCGAATGCAACCCTGATTTTATATTCACTGAAATGAATATAGAAATTAGTTTTTGTTGATGTTGATGTTACACTGTGATTCTCCTCGCATTTAAATGCTAAAATCCAATAATAAAATTACTCAATCATTAAAATTTTCGTCGATATTTTACACACAAGAAATAAATAATGAACTGTCAAACGAAACCATAAACGAAACCAAGTTGCCAATGGCAATGGTTGCAATTTCAGTTGAAATCATTTGCCCTAAACTGTGTAATTTGGGCTCAATGTGAGCATGGTAGAAAACAGCTATCAAAAAAAAAAAAAAACTGATTCAACGAGTCAGTGTATAGCTCAGATGACTAACGCGTGCGTACGCCAGTATCACAATTTTCTGTGGCGGTGTTATTTTTATAATACAGAATACGACGAATAAAACAAGTTTTCCATACTTTCGGCAACTATTTCCGCCACCGAAGTGCGATTGGGTTGGTTTGAATTCAACAAGAACTACTTATGTTTAATACATCAATCTAGTCATGTTTACTTTACTAGTATGCTTGGACTAGAAATATTTCTAGTTTGTTTGATTACTACGCTGATTAATACTTTTAATAAAAACATTCGTGTTCAGAATAAACTTCTCTAAGTATATTCCCTTGACAAATGCTTCCGAAATAATCGCCAGAAACAATACTAAAAAAAATTGCCAATTCTTTTCATTTATGTTTGAAAAAGTTCTCAAAAGAAATTTCTGATTCAAACATTTTGGCAAAACTTTACGCCTTTCGCGCGTACTTTGAAGGGTTAATACACTTTCAATTTGTTCAAGTATTTGTGTTTATTTTCTGATATTATTAAATTAGAGAAATAATTTGTTGATTAAATTGTTATTAAATTCTGTATCTTTGTTTTTACATACTTTATGTATGTACATACATAAGATACCTACATATGTATACGAGTATGTATACGAAAATGTGTGTTTGTATTTTCCTTAATATTGTGATAATTGGAAAGTTCATTGTTTGATATCATAAGCATATCCCAAGGTGGTTAGGAGATTTTGTGTTTGCGTATACTTAATTTGCTGCTGTATCTTTTGCGTATATTGAGCAACGATTATATGTACACACATATGTACATGTGTGTAATATATTGTATATTGACGTCACTACTCGAAAAGTAAGCAGTATTCATATCTCACTAGAATTACAAGGCAAAATTATTTTGTTTACATGTAGTAAAACGACAAGATTCAAATTTAAAACTCATGCTGTTTCTAGTCATTTCAAAATTCATTTTATTATTCACACTTACTTAGGTTGAAATGCAATTAGAATTTTTTAATAGTTGTGTATACTTGTGTTATTAAAGCCTTCAAGGGAGAAAAGTTTAAGACCACAATCGCGGATTTGTTATAATCGTTTTTTCTATGTATACTTATTGCTAGGGTTAACTAAAATATATACGAAAAACTGCCGGAAAACTCAACAAATATGAATGATAAATATGAATTATATATTTTTTATTAAATTCTATTTTATTCTTTATTATATTATTTTTTTTTTAGTCAAGTCAGAGAAAGATCATTCTACCGGGTTCTGTGGGTGCATAATTAAACGGTTTTCCACTAGGACAGTTTTCTCGACAGCGAGTTGAGTTTGTTGGTGAGAGAAGAAACACGAAAGGTGACGTGTGTAGAATTGTTACTAAGTATGGACAATTTCTCTTTTGTGCTTAAACAAAATTGCTTAATAAATCTTGCTGTGTGGAAAAGCAAGTGGCGAACGACATCAAAAGAAAATTGGATAAGTCATTTGGAGAAAACTTGCCTAGTGGAAAAGAAAGCTAAGCCTTTATTGAAGTTCTCTTTTTTAAAATCGTTGTTATATTTACGAACGGGTAAAAGATGATCGTGGCAAAACGGAGATTGTCATTGAAATGAAGGGCAGGGCATTTATCAATCAATTGCTGCTGAAATGTAATGCTTTCGAATAATTTTTGAAGCGAACGATTATGGGCGATGAAAAGTGGATTCGGTACGAGAATATCCAACGCAGGCGATGACGGTAAAAGCGCAGTGGTTATGGTAAGTCTTTGGTGGGATTGAAGGGGAATTGTCTATTACAAGCTGCTCCAGCAGGGTGCAACGGTTAATTCGATGATCTGCTGCTCTCAACTCGACCGCCTGAATGAAAAGTGATCAGAATTTTCCTGTTGGCCAATTCTCCAATTGGAGTTGTGTTCCATCTTGACAACGCCAGGCCACATACTTCTGTGATTATAAACAAATTGACGGAACTTGGTAGGAAGCTTAAATTCAATCACCGTATAGCCCGAACCTTGCCCCGTCTGACTATCATTTGTTTTGGTCTCTGAAATACTCTCTTAATTGTAAAAAAATTACCGACCGAGGAGCCACTGACAATCACTTGACCAAGTTTTTCTCCGATAAACAAATGAAATTCAACGCCGATGGGATTATGAAGCTACCCGGAAAATATCATAAGGCCATTGATAATAATGTACAAAATATACTTGATTAAAATTAATTTTCAATACAGACAATTTGTGCTCAAAAATGTACGAAAAAACAGCGGATACTTTTGATTTGACCCGATATTTCCGTATGCAACACGGTAATTTTTTGTTATATTACAACCCGTTGGGGTAGTTGTATCGTACCTGTTGCAAAAGATTTTTCTATATGGAAACAAACATTTTTTGATCGGATATTGAAATTCATATGGTACCAAAACATCGAGCGTCTTTACGTAGCCTACTTTATTTAAATGATTCAAAAATATCATGTGGTTGATGTTTGTGCCTTCGCTATCTGCTGACAGCATGCGTGTCGATGTTGCTCCACCAGTTGCGAAAAAAATATCGGATTTTACAGTGACAGGCCCACCAGAGCGAGGTGCATCTTTGATATCGAAATTTCCGGAACGGAATCCAGGAAATCACTCTTGGGTCCAGCGTTCGCTCACAGCATCCTCACCGTAAACCGCACAAATTTTTCAGCGTGTTTTTGCAGTTTTACCTTTTCTATAGTAATAAAGCATCACAAAGCCTATTTCTTCAGATATTTCACTTATTTTCAAATCAATGTAACTTTTTACTCTAGCGACGATTTACACAACTGTCTTCACACAAAATGTAGCCTTGAAACGCCATCTTTATATATATATTATATTATAAAGGGTAGTAAGGGTATATTAAGAGCTTGGTTTTTGAAAATCAAAAAAACTCAAAAATTTTACAAAAAAGAATAAAATTTTTATTTGGTTCAATAAATAAATTCCTGCCACTTAATTTTTAAAGATAATTTCACTTAATTGTTACCCGCGACTACTTTTTAAGTGGTATATACTGATAGTCCAATTTTGGCACACTTTTTCACAAATTTCGGCCGGAATCTCACCAATGACACATTAAATGTTGGCTTACAAAGCAGAAATCGTGTTTGGCTTGACAAGAGACTTAACATATAACCACAAAAAAAAAGTATAACGGGTCATATCACACAATCTTGCCACAATGCCAATTGACTGCATCAAAACGTGAGATTAACTGCTCACCAAATTCGCCTCTCAATTGATGCATGGTTTCGCGTGCAGTGTGGCATGTGGGTCATGTTGAGCGAATGGAAGAAAGCGCTCCGGCTAGAAGGTTGTTTTATTCGAACCACGATGGAGGAACACGCAGAAGGGAACGTCCTAATCTCCTTTGGAAACACCAGGTGCAGGGCAACCTGACTGCACTTGGCATTACCAACTGGCACCAGCGCGCGCATAGCAGAGGCGACTGGCGAAGCTTTGTAGAGGCGGCCAAGACCGATCATCGGTTATAGTGCCAGTTAAGTAAGTAAGTGGCATGTGGCACCGTCCTGTTGGAACCACATGTCGGCCAAGTCCAATTCTTGCATTGTCGGCAAAAAAAAGTCTGCTATCATCGAACGGTACCGGTACCTTTCTCCATTGGCCGTAACGTTGCGGCCTTCATCGTCTTTGAAGAAGTACAGCCCAATGATGCCGCCTGCCCATAAACCGCACCAAACAGTGAATTTTTCGGGATGAATTGTTAGCTGCTGAATTGCCTCTGGCTGGTCTTCACTCCAAATACGGCAATTCTGCTTATTAACGTATACATTGAGCCAAAATTGGTGCCTCGGTGCTGAAGACAATTTTGCGATAAAAAACGGATCGAATTTTGATAATAAATTTCAATAATTTCCAAACGGTGTTCATGAGTAAGTCTATTCATGATGAAGTGGCAAACCAAACTTAGCATTTTTTACTTTGACACATGTCAATAATCATGCGTGAACTGTCCGAAATATTAACGTCAAAAACTAAGTATCAAAAAAATCACCCGTTACGTATATATTATGTTTAAAATTTTGTTCTTCATTTCTAGTTTTTTCTTTTTCTTTTTTTTTGTTTTTGTTTTTTTTTTGGTATCTTAAATTTAATCTTATTATTGGTTATAAAAGCATTAAAATTTACTAAAATTGATAATGGCAAGTTACAGACAAAAGAAAAACAAATAGGTAATATTTATTTACATAAGTACAAGTATGTATAGTACATACATATGTATACCAAAAATGAACGTCTAGTGGAAAATATTTATTTAACAGCCTACTATAATTTTAAAACTATGCAGAAGCTTGAGGTGCGAGTATTTCAACTACAATAAATAAATATTGTATTTAGGTACAATTTATGAAAAGTATTATCTCTAATGTACTCGTATGTGAAAAGTTTATTTCACAATTTTAAATCCTTGTCAATTATTTGGTATTAAAAGTACATTAATTTTATAGCATTTAGTAAGACAAATGGCAATGTTGGCTCACAATTTGTTTGCTTGCTTGTTTGTTTTCATTTTAATTATTGTAAGTATTGGAAAATATTTATTTATGAGTCTTAAACAATTTTGCCTTTTTATTAAATATTCTGTGTAATTCACAAAAATGGTTTACGAAATTTTGACTTTTATCGGATTTATTTATTTTTTTATTATTAATTTGTTTGATGAAGTGTGAAATGAACTAATGCAAATCAGTCAGCCAGCTGCCATTAAATGGGAGGATGAGATTGAGCTTGTGGATTTTAAGTTCTGAGTGTTCAAATTGGTTGCTGTGGCGTAGTGGTAATGCGTTGGACTGCTACGCAGAGTGTCGGAGGTTCGAATCTCGGCACAGGCAAAATCAAAAAAAAAAAGTAGATAAAATAATTTTTCTACACGGCACCCATCACCACCTCTTGGCAGGCAATGGCAAACCTACAAGAGTAAAAATTGCCTATGAAAAGCTTTTGACTTAGCCGTTCGGATTAGGCATTAAACTGTAGGTCCCTTCCATTCATGTACAAATATAACACGCACAACATGAGTGGGTGCGAAAAGCTCGGCCTAGGCCCTCCATGGGCGGCTGTGCCATTAAAAGTAAGTAAATTATTTGAGCATTTTAAAGCCATTTGAGCTTATTACGTGGATTTCAAAATAAACCAGCTTGAAGATACAACTCGAACAACAGCAATCGGTCTCTCGGCCTGTCTCTGTCTGCACAAATACTACTAAGTATTTGTTTTTGCGGTTCACGTGTGAACCAAACTCTATTATACATAAATAATGTAAACGAGTACCACCAGGTGTACAAGTATGAAACCGTAATTTTTTTTGAAGAAAATACACGTTTATGTAAGATAAATGGTTATACATTCAATCTTCAAAGTAATTGCTATTGCTAGCTACACATTTTTCCCATCTCTCTGGCAATTTGTGAATGGCTCGCCAAAAAAACTGTTCGTTTTTTGAGGCAAACCAGTCATCGAGCCATTTTTTCACATTTTCGTACGAATCGAAGTGCTGCTCAGCAAGTGCGTGCCCGCGTGCCCCATTGATGAAAATAAGTGGTAGTCAGATGGAGGGCTTCCTAGCTGTACGAATCTACCAATTCCCGAGTCTGTTTTGTTCGATGTGATGGTGCATTGTCATCATGAACAATCACTTTGTGTTGCTTGATACTCTGGTCGTTTTTGGCGCAAAGCAAGGTTCAAATCGGCTAATTGTTGTTGGTAGCGTTGACTAGTATCTTTTTCACCTGGTTTCAGAAGGTGAAACCAGATAACACCTCGCTGATCCCAGAAAACACAGAGCATTGTCTTCTTTCCGAAGCGATTTAGCTTTGCTGTCGATTTGGCTGGTGTACCGGGCTTAACATATTATCGTTT
Source organism: Palloptera scutellata (assembly GCA_958295655.1). Taxonomy (NCBI): domain Eukaryota; kingdom Metazoa; phylum Arthropoda; class Insecta; order Diptera; family Pallopteridae; genus Palloptera; species Palloptera scutellata. The sequence goes on from OY282451.1 coordinate 52,911,823, forward strand.
ACATTTGGGATTCTCGAAATAGATCCATTTTTCATCGCCAGTAAAAATTCGATGAAGATATGACTTTCTTTTGTACCTGGTGGTTTTTCGATTTTCTTGCTGTCTTTCATTCATTTCATGCGGCACCCTTCTTCCCATCTTCCCACCTTCAAAATCAATCCCATGGTTTTTAAAGAAATGCATTGTTGAGTCACATTTAATTGTTCTGCAAGTTGTTCTTGCGTTTGACCATCATCCTCATCAAGCAAAGCTTGCAATTCGGCATCTTTAAACTTAAACTTTTTCGGTGGTCTTCCACGTTTTTCGTTTCTCACATCAAAATCGCCACTTCTAAACTTATTGAACCAATCGTTGCACTGTGTTTTGGTGTTTTGCCTAGAGCGTGCTGGCTGTAAGCTTCCACAAGCATTCGATGAGATTCCAAAGCAGATTTCTACAATTGGAAACAGAAAATCAATGATATCCGCATATCGTAGTTTGTAGGCAAAAAATTCAACATTTTTACGAGCGAAAAAAAAAAATGTTGTTGTATGAAACTTGATTGTTTATGAACTGAATATTGTTGACCGAACTAAATGCAAAAATGGCGCCAATGATTTCGTTTGACAGAGCGTATAGGTTTACCTAGCGACACAGAGATGTCACCGGTTTCACACTTGTACACCTGGTATATGTAGTATTTATGAATGCTTCTTTGTCATTTGCAATGACCACTCATTGAATATATTGCTATCAGCTTTTTATTTATTATTACTCATACTTTGTGCTTATCATGTCATAAGAAAATTCTAAATATTGATAGGTAAAAAAAAAATTTATTTAAATTAAAAATCACTGTAACACAAAAAGTTTAAGCGAACTTTTACGTGGAAAAATCGTGCCAGCCCTGATACAAGAAAATTTAACGTTATCTATGCGTTAAATACAATCAGAAAGTAAATAATCTTTAATCTTTCACCTTCTTCTCATTGAAGTGACGCATACATACAAGCAAAATGTATATGTATGTATACACAATTTACATATACGAGTATGTAAAAATATATCTGCAAGTGTGAATTAATGAATGAAACATTTTTTTTATCGCTTCTTCTATTGTACACAAAAGTTTTCATTTATTGCTACCCTCTAATGTACAAATGAATTAAATTTTTACTGATATTTATTCGGTTTTACCTTTTCAAAAGTGTAAGTAAATATTATTTATATATTATAGATTTACACATATACATACACATAAGTATATGTATGAATGTATTCGTATATAGAAATGTATATGTAGCTACAATAACTCGCATGCAGTTGTGAAGCTACAGTTGATAATTTAGGCAAGTTAGTATTTTGTGTGGCAAAGTGTTTAGGTGCAAATTTAAAACGTAAGAGTTGCCATTAATTTGTAAAATAAACTAGGTACCGAAAATAGCAGAGGCGCCAAAATAAATCATAATCAACGACCCAAAATTAATCTGATACACTGCCGGACCCAATCTGTGTTTTACTTATTGTACACACAGAACTAAAACTTCTGAAATATCACGAAATCGCGTGATCACTTTTGCGCCACCTTGTAATATTCTAACAGAAAATCATGTCAACCTCTCATTCACGCGAAGGTTGATAAACGATTTTCGTAGAACAAAAAATCATTTTCAAAATTGTGACTCTAGATAAGATCCTCGTCTATATCATGTTCATGGAGGTTGACATAAGTTTTCGTAGAAGAAAAATCGATTTATAAAATCGTCGTTCAAAATATTGAATTCTCTTTTTTGTGTTTTAAATATTAAAAATGTGAAAGGTTGTTGTAGCTGCAAAAATATACATAAATGATTCCTCACTTGGCAGTGCATACGAAAATGGTGATGATTTTCGCTCAAAATCAGAAATTTTTCGAAGCCGAAAATTCGATTTTCAAACTATTATCACATTTTGAAGCGTAACAATACCAAAGTCCTGAGGCTAAAAAAAATGTTCAAGGAATGGATGTTACATAAATAGATTCTTATAGAGGTAAGTTGAATGAAGAAATCACTTATGGTCACACTGAGGTATATTTTGAGGAAATGAGGAAAGAATAGGGTGTTTTTTTTTAGAAACGGAGAATTTTACATTGACATAAAACATAGAAAATGTTTATATCCATGAAATTGGCTTCTTTTTAAACATAATTTTTTGGCATTAATGTTTCAATATGATTTCGGTCATATGAAAAACATTTATCTGTTCTTTATTTCAGTTTAACGTTCTCCTCCTCTAAAGAAAAAAAACTCAATACATACATGAAATTTGGACAAATCAGGATTACTTGATAATGATCTTACTACATACTATGTAAGTTTTTAGAGAATGTAGAATTTCCCGAAAATTTAGATAAATGTGAAAGTTACTGTTACGAGTTGCTTATCGAAAATCTATTGAAACTTATTCTTTTTCCACATTTTTCACTGTTTACATCCAGCGAAAATATCTGAAATTTTGGTAAAAAAAATCCATAATAAATTATGAAGAAGAAATTATTATATCAAAAAAGAACCTCAAATTAATCTTCAATTTTATGTACGCCGTTACCACATTGAATGTTGAAACATTCCTAGGCAAAAATTTTAAAGTTAATTAAATTTGACAAAAATTGTATTTATGATAACTAAATTAAGACAAGTCTCCTAGTTATTCGATAGACGCTTCACTCTGTATGCAGGATTACCTGTACAGCTTAGAAGACTGGTTCAAGCGATGAAACATATGCGTCAAGGGTGAGATATCTGCTCAAATGACTTTTTCGCTAAGAAGAGGTGCTGTCCAGACACTTTCTACAACGGAGCTCTCATTTCTCATGCTGTCTACCTGGGCAGGCGCCTTACCTGAAAGGGTCATATTAAAGCAAAATTGAAGCTGGTCTCATGTAAGACGAAAATGTTTCACTGGCTGTTACAACAACATCCCATAGAAAGAAATAACGAAATCAACTGCAATACCCAAAAAGTACCACTCGCAAATACACAACAAATACAGGCCAAAAAAGCCAAAATGTCAAGTGAAAATATTTTTTTATCTCAAAATGCTCCCTTTTTGTTTTTTTTGCTTTTAATTAATACATTTGATATGTTAGTTTATTATCAAATTTAGAGAGGAATTCTACGCTACAAAAAGGCAAGAATAATAGAAATAAAAAAAGTAGCAAGCTTAAAATTTCGCACCTTTTTGCATATTTTAACACTATTTTGAAATTTTATTACTTTTAAATGTGTTTGCGAACGCAAAGAAAAACAACTTTAATAAAAATTATTCACTATTTTTTTCAAATATTATTACTATTACATTATTATATTCATTTTTTATTTTTGTTTTGGATTGGTTTTTTCATAATATTTAAGTAAATTTAGTTTGGTGTTTCGGATTTTTAAATGCACAGATCACATTTCACACACACACGACGCAACTACCGATATTTGCATTTTAGATACCAAAATAATAATTGCACACTTCGCCGTAACTTGTTGACCATGGCTTTTTCGTATGTGCATATGACTGAAAAACTACGCACGATTTGGAAAGATTAAAATTAATACAAATAACACTGAAGTGATTGAATTTATTTGAGAAAATAGCAGAGAACTGGAGCGCTCCAATGAAGTAGAACGGCGGCGCCGTAAGCCAAGCTGCAAGCAAACCAGTTGCAGCTTGTCAAGCCAGCTTTGATTGCGCTCTTTTTGCACTCTCCCCTACTTACTGCCCGATGTGGCTTCCACTAGTATTAAGTAAATGTGTAGCACAATACTAAAATAAACAAAACTACATATGTAGATATGTACATACAAACATGTACAGAAAAGCATGAAAAAATCATGAAAAAAGCATGAACGCTTTGAAGGCGTTCGTTCACATTTGATTAAAGATATTTTTGCATTTAATACCTTGGTATCGATTACGAGATACAGCAGCGTGATCACCTTTTTCGATTCGGCTTTCCTTCTCCTTGCACTCTGCTCTTCTAAGCTCACAAATATATAGTATATACAAACATACGATACATACATATGTATGGTAGATAACTTATTCAGATACTTTATATCGTATGTACACGATTATGTATTTCGTTTTCATTCATTCAGGGCATCACTTTTTGTTTTGCCTCAAAATTATTTACTATACACTTTCAGAAAAACAATTCTCGGTCACTGATCAGATCGAAAATATATGCATGTATGCCATAGTTGTTGTTTGATTTTTTCCACTTTACAAATACATACACTTTACACAAGCTCACTCGCGATACAGATGCCCGCAATACACTAACAACACGAAAACACTAAAGCACCGCACCGAACAACATCAACAACCGTCCGTCCTCTACGCTAAACTTAACGTAACTGATTTTAAATTTCACTTAAGCAGCTGTTTCATCCATATAAGTTTCACCACCATCGTATCGCCAAAGCGCCAAACACCAAGCTTCGTAAATCTCAAGCAACAAGAAAATAAAACGAAAGGGAGATACAACGATTGAGACGATATTCCACGTACTTACGTACTTATATGTGATAAAAAACAAAGTTTAATCGCCAAAGACGCATGATACACACGAGAGAAGAGTGTTACGCTCTTTTGTGAGAGTACTTGTGTGCGTCTCGGATATTTAACTCTATGTTAGAGATGGGAGTGTGTCGAGAATTTAAACGTCGTAAAACGTGGAAGACTTGTGAAAGTCAGATAATTTCCAATTGAGCATGCGTTAGCGTGATATAATTTTCACGTGAAAATGCTTGATTATGAGTTCACATTTTCTTTAACAAAAAAAAAAAAAATTTTGGTAATTCATAAAGCAAATCTGTGTTTTTCTTAACCTAAGAAGCTTGCAAAGCTTGATGGAGGCTCCCAAGTGGTGGGGCGCCGCGATGAGACTCCAGCAATTTTAGTTGTAGCGAAAAAAAATATTTTTTGAAAACATCGGGTAAATTTCATACTAAAATTGCACTCTACTTTTAATTTTCAAGCTTAAGTACATAGTATACTTCTTTGCGAAAAATTTCGTTGATTTTAATCGACTTTTTGATCGTCTCTTGGTAATGAATTGTTACAATTTCGCGAATTATTGAAGCTCTCTAAACAGCTTAACAAAGAATCAAAGGAAATATTACATTCGCGAATTATCCATTATTATAATCTTATTGCCATGCGCTTTGAAAAAATCGCGAAAAGTTCTTTTACCTTGAATAAAATGTACAACCAATGAAGATATTTATCATAATTTTACATAAATTGTACAATTAATTCTCTATTGACATTTAAAAAAGGGTCCCTCCATTTTTCGGCGTCGGCCTCTGTTTATTAATTTTTTATTTTTGTATTCATTTTATGAATTCGGTTGCGTAATTTTTTTTTTTTTAGAAAACTATCAACTTAGCCGTGAGCCGTCTCGACGTGAGTCAAAAGGCATTCACGCGTCCATCTCTGCTCTCTATGCTATGATCGGAATACATGCCGCCTCTCTCAATAGTTTGCGCAAGCACAAAACCAGATAACAGCTGCATGCTTAAAAACGAGAAGAACAGCTGTTTCCAGTCAGTGTGTAAGGATGTGTGTGGTATGTGATGATTGGTTGTGTTTGCTTTTCGTAGGTAGCCGAGAAAGATCAGGTTACCTTTTAACCCTAATTTTACCTACTGGGTTTTGTGTTTATTTTACAATTCTCCATTTAACATTCCTGCTAAGTCAATTTATAATATTCGTGATTTGATAAGAGAATTTATATGAAATTTCCGTAATGTTAGCGTGCGTTTCTCATATATTGGGTCTTATAAAAAGTGTCCGTGGTTTTTCGTTGGAGGATGATATTTGTACCCACAACTAGTTCGATTATGTCAAACGAACACTGAAAGATGACATTTCAGGGCTATATTTTGTGTGAAGACAGTTGTGTCAATTCGTCCCTAGTGTAAAAAGTTACATTGATTTGAAAATGAGTGAAATATCTGAAGAACTGGTGCAGGAAGTTCGACACGCAATCTGTCAGCAGATAGCGGAGGCACTAAACGTCAATCTCATGACTGATTTAAGGGTATCAACATCATCTTGTAATGAAAAACCGCGGATACTTTTTATATGACCAAATATTTGCAACTCTACCAAAAGCATTTTCTACAAAAACACCTACTAAGTACTTAAAAGATATAAAGTTTGACGTCACTGAATGTTCTTGAAATTAAGACCATAGTAAGTAAAACAAAAAATTTATCTGAGACCTTGTCGTAGTTCAGTTACCCTGTCACATTATGTCATTTATCATATTTTTTTGCACATTTATACAATGAAAAACATTGAAATCTCCGTAGTGGACTAATTCGATTCCAGCGAGGTTTCAGTAAGTAGGCGTGGTTATTATACGATATTTATAGATCTTGCATGAAATACTTTATTTATCTCTTTAACTTTGTATTACTCCAATATTTGTTGTAATCGTGTCAATATTTCCGTTATTAAATACACTTGAATAGGAGGTAGGCGTGGTTATTGCCCGTTTGTTGACAATTTTTACCACAAGTTATTCAAAATATGCTGCTTAAACGAGGTGCACCATATTTTCTCACAATTTGGCAATATCGAAACGTCATTCAAGGTTTACATTTTTATCATGGTGAAGTTTATGAATGAGCAAAGTTTGGAAATTATTAAAAATTACTAACGCAATTCTGAGTCGGTGCTCGCTTAACAGCGCTTCCTTTAATTTTCAGTCGTAATAATCGTCCCACCAGACAGGCTGTGCGTGCTATAGTGGCTACATTCGAGTCAACATATTCACTATTGAATGTTTCTGTGCCAGGGAGACAACGCGCCGGTCGAAGTAAAGACAATATCTCAGCCGTAATGAGCCAAATCAGTCGATTCTACGCCGTTCACAGGAATTCAGAATCTAACAGGCCACATTGTGATAAATTTTGGGTAAATATTCTTGACCTACGACCTACAATATAAAATTAACACAAGAAGTGAAGCATCGTGAATCGCTGAAACTTAACCGATTGGGTTCTGCAAAAGTTTGTAGAAAATCCTGACTTTCATCGAAAAATCATTTTCAGCGATAAAGCTTATTTTTGACATAATGGCTTTGTCAATTATCAAAATATGCATTACTAGAGAGGGAAAACTCACATGCGCTTTAAGAGACTCCACATCTTTGCATCCACAAAAAGTGACCATTAGATGTGGATTTTAGGTGTGACCATTAAATGTGGCCGAAGGTGTTATTGGGCCGTATTTTTTTGCTCGATGTAAATTATCGCCATGTTGCGGTAAATTGCCAAGTTGGAAGACTATTTTCGGCCAGAATTGGATGAACTTGACACCAATGATATGTGGTTCCAATAGGATGATGCCACATGCCATACAGCTGGTCAAACAATTGATCTTTTTAAGCGAGAAATGATCCGGTCGAATGGCCATCTCGCTCATGAGCTTTAACGACATTGGATTTATTTTTATGGTATTACGTTAAGTCTTTGGTTTATGGAGCTCAGGAACAATATGTGTAGAAGAGTGTTGGTAAATTGGCTCCAAAGAATCGACCACTACAAACGTGCGCTCGGTGGTCATATGAGCGATATCGAATTATTGACTTACATGTGTACTATACTTGGAATAAATTTCAATCTAATATCTCAATTATTCTGTGTTTTATTTAAATACAAAATTGTTATATCCTTATTGAAAAATCTCTTAAATAGGTGAAGCCCTCAACATTATGCAAGCCGGTTGTGCGAACTATTAAGGATAATTCATTAATTACTTTACTATATCGCAGCAAAAAACTGGACAGAAACTAACCAAACCGACTGCAAAATATGATAAATAACTCTCTTGGGGCTTAACAAGTCTGCAGAACGGGTGCTGACAGGAATCATCATGGGGCATTGTGCGATTGCGCCAACAAGTGGTTTATATATGAAGAAGTTGTTGTGACGCGGAAAAAAGGAATCGACATTTCACTCGCTATGATAATGTCGAGGAATTCGTAAGTAGAGAATTCGTATGTATGTATGGGGTCGAGTTTTTTCGGAGGTCTATTTAACAACGAAAAGTATAGATATTAGATCTTCTCGCATTCTTATGGAGAACTAAATGGCTTAATAATGACAGCCCTTGTCCTGGATCTGAGCTAATCAAAGTACCTCTTTTGTGGCACTCACAAATAAAGGCCATCCCAACCGACGTACATGGATCTACACTCACCTTCAATGATTAATGAATTGAATTAATGAACGTTAAATCATTAAATAAAATCTAATTAAACTTCAAACTCCACCGAATAGAGCCAGACTAGAAAATCATAAATCATCGGTGGTCGCTGTAGTATAGTGGTAGTGCATTGGACTGTTAAGCAGAGTGTAAGGGGTTATAATCTCGGCACAGGCAAAATCAAAAAGTAGGAAAGATAATTTTTATACCCGGCACCACCTCCTGGCAGGCAATGGCAAACCTACAAGAGTACAAATTGTCTATGAGAAGCTTTTCAGTTCGCCGTTCGGATTCGGCATAAACCTGTATGTCTGTCCCTTCCATTCACATACAAATATAACACGTTCGACGTGAGTGGAAAAGCTCGGCCTAGCTACTCCATGGGCTGTTGCGCCATTAAAAGAAAGAAAATCATAGTATGTATAGAAGGTTTTTAAAAATGTCCACCACTGTTAGGAATGTTTTGTAGTTTTATGCTCACCACTTCGTTCAATCCCTTTAGGCACGCCCTTGGCCAAAAGATCAATAACCACTAATCACTGGCCATAAGACTTGATATAAAAAAGAAAGTTAGTAGATTTCCTGTGCATACTTGCCTAACAACATATGGACTGTTCATCCGTACAAAAAAAAAAAATTTATCAGATTATTATTTATTTATTTTTTTTTTTGCTAGCCAAACGTTAATAAAGTGTAATTTGATATTTTGTGGAAGAGAGAATGAGAAATTGAATCAAATGATAAGAGAGTTTTCAAGATTACCGACATACAATCATACATACCTATACATACATATTTATGTACATTTCTTTCGGTTTGTTTTAGCATTATAGTAGCAGGCAGCTAGTGTGCAGTTAATTGGGGAATATTAATGGGAAATCTTAGTTACCAATATTGTAGAGGTCATTTCACACAGAATAATAAAAGGCAAGGCTTTTAGAAAAATACTTATGGTATAAGTAAACGCTTTTTAAAATGTGTAAAATCTGGGCATAAAACTGTAGTTCCCTTCCATTCACGTAAAAATATAACACGCATAACATGAGTGGATGCGAAAAGCTTGGCCTTTTTCGTTACATGCGATCATAATCGACACAGATAAACTGAAGTTCATTGTGGTACTTAAAGGCATAACACTTGCCACAATGGCTTTCTATCTCTTTATCGGATCGGTGCCCTGTGATTGCAGCCCCTCTCTCATTCTTCCTCCTCCTTCCACTCTCCTATAAATCTTCCTTCCAATCAACACAATGCTCTGCGTTCATAAGGGTACACCCTGTGTGTTGAATGTATTAATTAAAAAAAAAGAAGATAACAAATTGCAAAACTTGCAGGCTTAGGTGCTCACTCTACTTTCCTGGAGTGGCTGAGGTCCTGCCACTTTGAAATTGAAAATGTTAAATGAAGTCTTTTATAGCCTCTTCTGGAGTTCCGCAAGGTAGCATTCAACGGCCACTATTATTCATTCTGTTTATTAATGATATTGGAATCTGCTTCTCCCACTCACATTAGATGCTGTATGCTGATGATTTGAAACTCTTTTGCAGAATCAAAAATTTGCCCGATACTGCTCTATTACAATCGGATATTAATCGCCTAGTTGATTGGTGTACACGAAACAAATTGACTCTTAACCTAAGAAAATGTTTTCAAAAGAGATTTGTAAGATCATCTGGTCAGTATCCATCGTGCGATAGTATATCTAACAATTCGCTGAAGTTTAATGAGTTCCTAGACTTGGGTGTTATATTTATTAGAAAGCTTACTTTCCCTAACCATGTAAACTACCTTGTACCCAAAGCCTATTCGCTCCTTGCCCATATTCGTTGTTATGACTGCGATTTCAGAGATCCGTATACGCGTAAAATCTTGCATACAACACTAATACGTTCGAAACTTGAATATGCTTCCTTCATTTGGAATCCTTTCTACAATACACACACTCTGCAAGTATTGAAAGAATTGAAAAGAAATTTGATCATTTTGCCCTCAAGGCTTTACATTTTATTGAGCATATTCCTTTGTATAATGCTCGATGCTTACTTATTAGTTTGAAGTCTCTTGAGAGCAGAATAGTTATACATCCCTCATGATTGTGTATGACCTAATTTGTGGCAACATTGATTATAAAGATTAGATTAAATGTATATTCACATATTCTGCGCTACCATGTTCCATGTTATGTATCCACTTTGAAAACTAACTATCTAATGAATGCTCCAATCACAAGGGCCGTGCTTGAATTTAACAAAGTCTCAAAACAATGCAATGTGGATTTCTCTATAATTAGGAATCATTTCAAGCATTATATTGAATCGTTTTATTTAAAGTTTCTATTATCTAATTTTTCCAGTTATGTAACCAGTTGTCTATAAATTTTAAAAGGAAAGGCATTTTTTTTTGGAAAAAATTAAAAGATTTTTAAATTTCTTCCAAATTAGGCAGATGATATTCATCAGTGACGTGATCTTTGTAGCAACTTCCTTATTTCAAAATCTATTTATGTACGAGGTATGATAAAAAAATAACCGTTATTTTCAAAAAGTATTTATTTATTCATCATCAACTATCTTGTCCCCTTCAAAGTAATCGCCCTCAGATATAATACACTTATGCCAGCGTTTTTTCCAATCCTCGAAACACTTCTGAAACGCGCTTTTTGGTATCGCCAACAGCTTCTGTTTCGATTTTTCTTCTATCTCCTCAATCGTAGCAAAACGCTTTCCTTTCATCGGTGTCTTCAGTTTTGGGAAGAGGAGAAAGTCAGCGGGGGCCAAGTGAATACGGTGGTTGAGGCATGATAACGGTTTTTTTTGGCCAAAAACTTACGCACAAGCGACGTTGTTTATGCTAAAAATTTAGCAATTTTGGAACAATCTTCGCTGCCGCACGTTTCATGCCTAAAACATCCGTAAAAATTGCTTGGCATGAGCCGAACGATATGCCAACATCATGAGCAACCTCTCTGATAGTGATTCGACGATTATCAAAAATCATTTTCTTCACTGCGTCAATGTTTTCATCGGTTGTTGATGTGCTCGGGCGACCAGGACGAGCATCGTCATTGACATCTTCTCGGCCTTCCTTAAACCGGAACCGGTTATACCACAATTGAACTTGTGTTCTGCTCATAGTAGACTCACCAAAGGCCACAGTCAACATTTCAAATGTCCTTGCGCATTTAATTTCATTTTTTACACAAAACTGAATACAATTTTTTTGATCCATTTTTTCGAATAGTAAATAATCGAAGAGCACACTAAAACACGACTAACCTTTTTATCTGTCAAAAACAAACTGACAATCCAAAATGGTTGGTATTGCCAAAATATATAACAGACATGTGTACCAACATAACAGAAAAACAGAAAAATGCGAAAATCGAACATACGTAACTCACGAAATTTGAAAATAACGGTTATTTTTTGTATGTCTCGTATGTCAAATATAGTGTAAAGTAGATGCGAATTACAGGGCAATATTTTCACTGAATAGTATTATTAAAGTGGTTGATCACTATATTTGTGTTCAACCACTTTAAAAACTAGATGTTTCATAAACTATTTGAAAAACTAGTGAATATGGGGGACCCGATTTTTTTTATCCCTATAGGGTATGCATAGTACACAAAAGTAAAGTTATAATCCTCGTATAGTAGTAGTAACCCTATCGTACTAAAACAACTTTTTTGGTAAAACAAATATTTAATTGAAAAGCTAATTGAGAAACAACTAATTTGAGAACAATGAATTGCGAGACTAGTGTAAACTATATGAAGGTGGCAGTCAATTTTGTTTAAAATTAAAGACGATCGTACTAACAATGCTCATGTAGCTCACCTAATAAAGCTTTTGATTCATAATCCATAGTCTCTGGCGGAGGCTGCGACTCTTGATGTTTTGGGCATGTCCTTCCAATGTGATGTTCGTTGGAACACATACATTAATGACTTGTCGAAAGAAGCAGCCAAGTGCCTCGGCTTTCTAAGGCGGTGTACAAAAATATTTCCCTCCGACTGATCTCCGACTGATCTCCGCATGATCTGCACCACCTACGAGTTAGGCGATTGAGCTGTGACCTATTCAAACGACCATTTTTTTTTGTGTGAAATTATTTTTTAATGATTTAAATTACAAAAATGTGTGGAGTAAAAAAAATTTTAGAATCCATTCACTTTAGCTCAATGTGTCCACCTTTTGCCTTGACTATAGCCTTCAAATGATTAAAAATGTGTTGAATGCTGCACGAATATGATCTTGCGGTATTTTGGCCCATTCCCGTACAATGGCTTTTTTCAGCGCATCCATACTGGCATATTTTTTAGTCCTCATATTGCTCTCAAAATTTTCGTAAGTGCGTTCAGTTAAGTAAACAAGATCATTTTGAGAGTTTATCAACTGCTGAATAGAGAAATTTTTCTCATCAGAGAACACAATGTTTGGAAATTTGCCACGTTCATGCTAACTTTTTTTTGCTTTGCTGTAAGATTGGCAGGCAATAGCAAACCTACAAGAGTAAAATTTGCTATGAAAAGCTTTTCACTTCGCCGTTCGGATTCGGCATTAAGCTGTAGGTCCCTTCCATTCATGTACAAATATAACACGCACAACATGAGTGGATGCGAAAAGCTCGGCCTAGGCGCTCCATGGGCTATTGTGCCATTAAAAGTAAGTAAGTAAGATCATATGCCTTTTGGAACTTGTAAGGCTTTATCTAGAGATCATTTTAGAATATACGTCCGATGCTTCGTCGGATCGATTCCAATTCTTGGTAATGAATTGTTACAATTTCCCTCTATTTATTGAAGCTCTATAAGCAACTTAACAAAGAATCGATGTAAATGTTACAATCGTAAATATTACAATTATCCATTATTACTTATATTCTTATTGCCATGCGCTTTGAAAAAATCGCGAAAAGTTCCTTTACCTTGAATAAAATGTACCATACCAATGAAGATATTTATCATAATTTTTCATAAATTGTACAATTTTTTCTCTCTTGACATTTGAAAAAGGGTCCCTCCATTTTTCGGCGTCGGCCCCTGTTTTTTAATTTTGTATTTTTGTATTCATTTTATGAATTCGAGTTCATGATTTTTGTTTTTTTTTTTTTTTTTTGTTTAGAAAACTATCAACAAAGCCGTGAGCATGTTCGACATGAGTCAAAAGATATTCACGCGCCCATCTCTGCTCTCTATGCTATGATCGGAATACATGCCGCCGCTCTCAATAGCTTGCGCTTCAACGCAAGCACAAAACCAGATAACAGCTGCATGCTTAAAAACGAGAAGAACAGCTGTTTACAGTCAGTGTGTAAGCAAGTGTGTGGTTTGTGATGTTTGCTTGTGTTTGCTTTTCGTAGGTAGCCGAGAAAGATCAGGTTACCTTTTAACCCTAATTTTACCTACTGGGTTTTGCGGTGCAAGTGACTTTATCTATACTCGTACTATACATATTTCATGGAAATTGGCATACGTAGTTAAAATTATGTACATGGATGGTAAACCTTTAGCTTAAATCATTTAACGCTATTGCTTTACAGCAATTTGGAAACTATTTACACTGCGAATGATAGTTAGTAGTTTAATATTATTTGTAAACTTGCCTTCTATAGCAGTTCTAGCGATTACTATAACTTTCTTTTTATTAAGTGTGATAAATTTCAAGGCGATTTCTAATTAATTGTACTCTGCAACCAATTAAAGGTTCTCTTTCTTTTACAATTCTTCATTTAACTTTCCTGCTTATAATATTCGTGATTTGATAAGAAAATTTATACGAAATTTCCGTAATGTTAGCGTGCATTTCTCCTATATTGGGTCATATAAAAAGTGTCCGTTGTTTAAATATATTTTAAGATCAGTTACAAAATTGACTAGAAACGGCAATGCGCTCCAATCTTTCTTTCTGTCAATGGCACAACAGCCCATGGAGGGCCTAGGCCGAGCTTTTCGCATCCTTTCATGTTGTGCGTGTGATATCTATTTGGAACTACAGTTTTATGCCGAATCCGAACAACGAAGTGACAAGCTTTTCTTAGGCAACTTTTCTCTCTTGTAGGTTTGCCATTGCCTACCAAAAGGTGGTCTCGCGTAGAAAAATAGTTTTTCCTATGTACTTTTTTCATTTTCCCTGTGCCGAGCTTTGAACTCCGAACCTTATGCGTAGAAGGCCAATGCACTACCAACTACTCCAGCGCGACCACAATGAGTTCCACCACTTTAAAAAAGAAAAACTACTGCTACCTAACTACAAAACTTTTAAGAAACTTATCTCTTTTTCGTGATTGATTTGCATCACTTTTCTGTCTAACACCGAATGTTTGAAATTTGAGATCAGTTGACAAAGAAAATGATGAAATACGTGGAATAAATGTATGTATTGAATTTGTAATCTGATACTCACTTCCTGTTGCGCGCCGCACAACAGTATGCGTAAAATTGCCCAATCCTGCCACAGTGACTATTGAATCCTTTTTGCCGCCACTCATCTGAAATTGAAATTGAAATTAATCACTTTAAAATATGTAAAATTTTTTATAAATATTTTGATTAACGCTTGAACTCTAAATTCCATTTATATTCAATAATTCCACTTGTTGCTTCAATTTCACATACGAGTACGTTCACATTTATTCTCTCATTGAGAATCTTTGCAATGTTCCAAGAATACCCTACATTCTTTTATTTATTTTTTTTTTACGTTTTTTCATTTCGAAATATAACTTTTGTCTACTTTGCCGTCAATTGAAAGCTTTATTAATTTTCATTTTTCCACAACTAATATGGAATTTCCGTTCACATTTATGTAATTCTCATACTACACACACACAAGTGTGTTGCATATGTGCCCAGTGGGAATACGCAGCGGAGCAAGAGCTTGAAAATTAATTAAATTACTGCTTCAGTTAATAAAGAATAGATTCATTCAGTTAAATATGATTCGTTGGAGAGTGGCCGAGGAAGAAATGGAAACTTTATCAAAGGCTTAGACAAAGGATAAAGAGCTTGCCGCTCCCTTCTCCAGCAAACCGCACTTTTGCTCGTTGCTAAATGAATCTTAGGAATCTAGAAAATTGATGGTACCTACGGCAACCTACATCCTGTGTGAATATCCAGCTCTAGCTTGGCTCAGAAAATGTAATTTTCCAGTTAGCTGTTTTAATCGGTCGATGCAGTCAGAAGCAGTCTATGCTCTAGCCTTCACTAGGGTAACAGGGAGTCATTTATCAGTAATGGACTTTGCAGCATTGCATCCTCATGAAACTAAATCTAACTAAAGGATTGAAAATAAAATAGATGCGACCTCAAAATATTCAGTGGCACAAAAAACATGAATTCAGAACCTGATTCTAAGATACAAAATGTAAAGAAGAAAATACGTAAGTAGTATGTATGTAAGGAAGTATCACATGAAGATGACGACAGCGTTTCTTGCTGACTGAGAATCATTGCTATGGAGAATCTTCAGAACTGCTACATTTTCTGCTGGGTGCAAATACGACACATATATAAGTATGTATGTGCTTGTGCGGGATTCTAGAAGTTCTTGTCCTTCTTAGGTACCTGTGTGAGTGTTTTATATACATATAAAAGCATATCAAAGCAACCCCTCGACATGTACATATATGCGTGCATATGTGAATGTGTGTTTACGTGTGTGTCCTGCCCTTAATGCAGAATTTATTACAGCTTTATTGGCAATAGGCATTTTTATGCCTACTCTCCTAAAATATCCTTGAAATATAGTAGCATTTGATGTTTACGACAATAACGAAATGGGAAAATAATAAACGACACACATACACTAACAGATGCAGGACCAATACCTTATTCTCCCTCGTTTACTAATCTTCTTTACTCACATCTCATCCATCACTAGTCTCAATCGATTTTTCTTTCCTGATGATTTTTTTTCTTCTTTTTTTTGTGTTTTGATGAGTTTGATGGAGTAACGAAAGAATTTCATTGGTATTTGCCACTCCTCTCCCTTTTGCGTTTTCGTAATTCGCCGTATATTTACTGTCTCTTGAGAGACAACTTTAAGAGTATCTTTGCGGCAAATTCATTATTAAGAAGTTTGGTGAGCACACACACACACACACACACACACACACACACAGACAGAATGGTAGGTACTTAAATTGTTAAATTGTATTTTATTGATATGCGTGTGTGTTAATATTTAAGTTAATACATATTCGATATATTACCTTTTGAGAATTGTAAATTAAATTGTGTTAAAAATGCTGTAAAGTGCAATCATTCATTCCGGCTTTAGAAAATATAGGAATGGCAATACATAATTATGAGGAATCTATCTTGCTAATCGTTTCATATGCGATGGATAATTGCATAAACTAAAAATATGCTACCAATCAATTATACTTAGTACATGATTTTTAATTTCTAGCACTTTAAAATGCATTATTTGTCAAACAGGTATAGCATAGCATAACTTACTTACTTCACCCAGTACTCCACCCAATTACCACTAACATGCCCCGACAATAAACCAGTTATGGCTGTCTCTCAAATCGTCTCTCAACAAAGTTCAATCAATAACATCTCACACTGGATGAAAGTATGACGTATATCAATGAAAGTTACTTTCACCGATAAGAAATCAATGGAACCGAAAATCCACAAGTAAATTATGCTTAATAATTTATTTAGAGATTAAACTGACATGAAGAAAGCATAAAGCAAAGTATAAATCTGTCAATGATTGATGTTTAGTGCCTCCGCTATCTTGCTCCACCAGTTGCAAAATTTCATCGGCTTTTTCAGTGACTGGCTGACCAGAGCGAGGTGCATCATTGATATGGAAATTTCCGGAACGCAATCGAGCAAACCAGTCCCGGGTCTGGCGTTCACTCACAGCATCCTCACCGTAGACCGAAAAAATTTATTAGCATGTTTTTGCAGCGGTTTTACCTTTTCTATAGTAATAAATCATCACATGGATACATCACTCATTTTCAACTCAATGTAAATTTTTACACTAGCGACGAATTACACAACTGACTTCGCACAAAATGTAGCCTCAAATTTCAGATTTCAAACATATGTCCGTTTGACATAATCGAACTAGTGTTCCCACCAGATTTGTGGCGGATACATTTTTTATTACCCAATATTTACATACCAGAAGTTAGGTCTATGGTTTGTAACGCCACATCGAGTATACTGACTGATAAATGTAAAATCGGAACTTTCTCTTTATAATAAGCTACTAATCTACAAATGCACTCTCAGAACTATCTAAATTAATGGCTTTGATCTGGAAATCATTCAAACATGATGTCAACAACAAACAGCCGTGGTACATGATCATAAACAACTTTACCGAGACTTGGTCGTTGCAACAGCATCTGAAGAAATAGGAATAACTAAACTACAAGCAATGAAAATCGAGCACAATCTCACTAGAATTTATTGGGCTCAGGTTAACAGTTTTTTTTTTCGCAAGGATTTTGTTAAGTATCAAGGAAAGAATAAGATTCTTATTTCATTTTCAGTTTTTTGTTTAATCCACCAACAATAAGATACCTAACTTAACAATGAATTTAAAAAGTCTGTCAAATAGTCAACCGAATTTTTTCCCATATCAACTCTTCTCCATTGAACCATTGATCAAGGATTAATCCTGTATATGTACCCACATAAAGAGCTTCCCTATAAATGTATGAAATTTCCGGTTAAATATTTAACAATGTATGTAAGTATATAGTATTTTTGAGTATACTCAGCACTTCCTCGTTCTCTAGTTGACATTAAAGTTAGCAGCATTTATTATGTACAATTGTTGCAGCATGAACCACAACATTACCATGAGCCATCATGGCCAATATAATTCTGTAGAATTTCCGCAGCAGTTAGCTTGTGAGTGCGTGTGCTTGAGAGTAAAACAATGGTACAGTTTAAGTGTCATTCAATGCACAGAGTCACATTCAAACAGAATGGTTTAAGTATTTGAACTATGTAGAGGGAGAACTATGAGAGGAAAAATAAAAACATAAAACAATAAAAAAAAATATAAATGTTAAATGTTTTCCATCCTGACCGTTTTCATTGTGGTTAGCTCATATACAGTTTTAACTACATAGATGCATGCAGTAGTGGTGGCACGTTGCTGCACTAACACATACATACATGCACACATAAAAGTCATACATTCGTATACTTTTGTGTGCATGTAATATTAACACAGTATATACATTTTATATATAACAAATTTTTTACATATATAAGTAAGTATTTAAAAATTGCTGTGGCAGTACATTTTGAATTTAATTCGATTGTAGGTTGCACATACATAATTGTAGCTTGGTTGAGTAAGAACGATTACAATTTTAATAGAGGCGAACCTTTCACCCTCGTAAAACCTATTCTGTAATTTGTTAGCGCAAACAGCGTATCGCACCTAAACTATGGTCGACTTAAGGATTAGTGAGTGGAAGTCGACAATAGCCGAGTTGGAAACGTTTGAAGAATTTTACACAAATATGCTCAAGACCGCCAGAGGCTGTAACAGCATATGAACTAAGTAAGTAATTGCAAGTTATTGCATTATAGCACTGCATACAGTGGCGGCTAAAGAATTTGTATTAGAGAAAGCCCGGTTTTGCTTATATTATAAGATCAACTACCAGATCAAAAATCCAGACCCAAAAATATCTCAAAAATCAGATCCAAAAAAAATTGTCAAAAATTCATATAAAAAATTCAACCAAAAATCTGACCAAAATTCAAACCAAATCCAAATCAAAAACTAAAAATAATCTCAAACTAAATTCTGTTTCGAAAATTCTGACGAGATTCAGAGACGGAAAATTAGGTTAAACCTCGAAAGAAATTATAAGCAAAAGTCATCGCAAAATGCAAAATTAGACCGAAATTCACAGCAGAAATTACCAAAGCCTCTCCCTCTCCCTCTCCCTCTCCCTCTCCCTCTCCCTCTTCCTC